>JAPQWN010000011.1:32305000-32487500 GCA_028538565.1 Umbellularia californica
AAAAGACAAAACCATAGTTCTTTTCCATTTATGATCACCATATTCTTGTGATTACTAATGGATGTGGTTTTGTTTCAGAAGTTTTCCAAACTAACAATGGCAGCTTCATTGACCATTGTCGCGACCCTGGACCGGGTCTACGGCCTAATCCGGGATCGGGACTGAATAAGTAAATAAATAATAAATGGAAGATGAATAAAGATACTGAATAAGTAAATAAATAATAAATGGAAGATGAATAAAGATATAGTTGGATGCCAAAGCGTACACGATTCAATAAAGGACACATATTGCTCGTGCACGTGATTTCCCACAGGTTTCTGCGGTGAGGATTTCACAACAACATGAATATTTGTATGAGTACGGAAGCGTGTAGCAAATCAAGCATGTAAATCATTTCCATAATACTAAGACTAATTGCTTTTGAAATACAAGTATCAGAATGAGTAATGATCATTAGCGTAACCCAAAAGTATTGTTAAAGTTTAAACAAAAGATCATTTAGTTACATTCCCAAAATTAGAGGCCAACAAAGGCCAATATAAACAAAACAATATCCACCAAAAGAATAGTTAATAACACCCCCAAAATGTTACGCATCTCTCGAGGCAACCGGATGTTTAAACAACATCATCGGCATGCCACTCAACTAACTGCTGCGGTTCTCCGACCGCCTCCTCGTGCTCCTCCTCGGGGTAACTGGCAACTGGACCTGAGTACCAAAGAAATGAATCAGACACGACGGTCTGGCAGGTGGATGAAAAGATATAATTCATTCGATAATAAAAGCATTACCTTGGAAAACAGTTAAACCTGTTTAAACAATAACTTTCATGAAGTAAATAAATCATTTAATTGAAAACACAAATGCAGTAATAAACCATGTACTGGTATCCAAGGAATCGGGAAAACAAGTAAGATGGCAACCACACGAAGCTAAATCCTCTATCACCGAAGTGATAAGAGCAAGCATATCAAGGCGTTGACCTCAGTCACCGAAGTGAGGAAGTACAACGAAATTTACATATACATATATATAATATACGGGACATGACCACTGTAGCGAGCCGGGCATCAGGAACCACAGTAGCAATATGCGGTATCGGGACAAGACCACGGTTAATAAACCGGGTAGCCGGATCCAAACTGCAGCTGGCGGGACAAGAGGGGGATCTCCAAGTCAGTGGATCAGACCGACAAGGTTATCCAAGCTTAGTGGTTCGACTCATAGGTCAAATCATATAAATCAAGACATGTGTAAAACAAATCCAACGCAAGACTATAATCGGGCGAGACAGGGGTGCTTAAGGGCACAACTATCATATCATGTCGGGCATGCATTTCGGGACTAGCAATTATCACAAGTGTCTTTTTCAAAGCTTTCAAGAATAATAGTCACTTAGTGCAAATCTCGGGTACAAGAGAATACAAATGAACTAATGGAGTTTTGGACAAAATATCGGGTTCAAGATTTGTTTAAGGTGAATAGGGATCCCGTATGTCGGTATTAATAATGACTTGGTACTCTTTGAATTTGGAGACATTCCGGAATACTTAAACACCTTGGAAATCTTAAAAGAACTTCAATGGATCTTTGTATTGTGGTCCTTCTTCTCAAATGGACTCCGAACATTGCCTCATGGATCTCCCCAATGCTAAGAGTCCCTTTAAAACGTTTCCCAAGCTCCAAAAGTGCTTTAGACCCAGGGGGGGTGCGCTCGAGCGGACCAAAGGGTGCTCGAGTGAACCTGAACCACGCAGGAACCCAGGCAGCCAGCAAGGCTGCCTGCTCGAGCGGGCAGTCACACTACCGCCCGAGTTGGCAGGCAGATTGGCTTCGCGCTCGAGCGCCCTGTAGCGAGCTCGAGCGGGCAGTCAATCCCTACTGCCCGAGGCTGGCCTTCATGACCTTTCTTCCCCCATTCTCCTATACATTCTTAACTGCAATAAAATGGCCACCTTGCCTCCAATAATCATTCATCAAACACTACTTGAAATCCCCCATCAAACTTCCATGGACATTTACTTCCCAAACATTTCCTTCTCCACATTCAAACATTTCCAAGAGGAAGAAGAACACCCACAACCACATAGATTCATTCAAGTCTTAGACAAGAGATAAAACAAAAGCTAAAAATCACATTTTCAAGATTATAAAGAGCCAACCAACCATTTTCAAGAGCATTTATTTCACATTGAATGCAAGAAAGCAAATCATTAATGAAGATACAAAATCAATCATGTTTGTCATGAAACCATTCAAAACTCAAAGCATCTAATCATTCCACTTGCTTTAGGGTCTCTACTCAAGAAAATCAAGCTTCTAATCACCTCTTCCAAGCCAAGAACACAATCTACACAAAACCCCCAAAAATACAAACCCTAAAATGGGTCAAACAAGGAATAAGAAGAAGAAACTCTCAATAAGGAAGATGAGGCTTCTATATTGCTAGGAGAATACATAACAAAGAGATTGGAAAGGAAAACTTACTTGCAAGGTCTCTAAATGAACAAGAGTGACTTAAAGAGGGTCTTGAGATGAGGAGATTCTTTCCCAAATGATATCAAGTTGAAGCCCTAGGTGAGGGGAAAAAGAGGATGACCTCCATTTGTGCTATTGATGCAAGCTAGATGGTGGTTTGGTGGTGGAGAGGCAAGAAGAAAAGAGAAAAGGGAAAAAGAAACCCTAGCTTGGTGTTTGTGCTGGAAAAAGGAAGAAGAAGAAGAAGAATGGTCTCTATTTAAAGCAATTGGAAGTGGGCTCCACCATTGGGGATCTTGGGAGGCTGAAATCATTACTTTCGGGACCTCGAACGGAATCGACGAAGAAGAGAAAAGTGATCACCGAAATATCTAGTTTCCAAAAAGTATATTTTTTACGGGTTTCAGGGATATCAAGTTTTGGGTACAGATATAGTGTACAAAGACTGTTTTGCCCTCAATGCTAGGAAAATCGGGTTTCGGGTTTCCGAACGGGGACGAGATCAACATGAAAGTTGTAGGGATCGACAAGATGAGTAAAACGGGATCGAAATACAAATCACTGGAATCTCGGATACTCTCACAAGTAACGCAAGACTATCAAAAGGGAACCCCCAAAGGGCCCCAGTAAACACAAAGCACTAAAAATTCCCCAAAGCTATAACAAGAACTATACTAATCCAACTTAGTCAAATTCTAACAGTCACGCTTAGCACTAACATGCAACTTAATTAGCACTAATCGTGGACACTCGTGTCGGGGTCTTACATCCATCACCTTTGATGAGAACAAGTACCAGCTCATGCTTCAAGAGAAGCAAAACGAGCGCACTTAAAAGCGACCTGCTAACTGCCGAAGCGTCATCTTCCTCGGCAACTCTCAGAACACTGGGTCGACCTCTACTCCCCGGACCATCGTCTTCGGGTCACTGGGACCATTCCCACTTCCTATAGAGGAAACCGCACCCGCCTAGAAGCAAAAGATCGCCCTGCAACGTGTCATAGCCATGACACTAAGGGCGAACACAAAGAAGCCTAAAACCCATGGCAACCCCACGAAGCCTCAATCTGCAAAGAATCAGGTCTACCCCAAGACTTGGTCCCTAAGACCTTCACCAAAACAAAGGAGGTCCCGAATATCTGTAAAGCCAGTATACCTGGCCCCTCTCAAGGAGAACCGATTTTACCATCTCTCTTACATGAAAGAGGAGAAGCATACCCTCCACCAAACAAACAAATCAACCCACCATAAGCCGGCTTGCTCCTACAAGCCAAAAATCAAATCATGTATCACAAGGCCCTTGCAAGAACCTACCAAGGCCTGCACTCCTGAAGTTCGACCCTTCATCTCAACAGGGGCCGAACTAGCAAAATTCAAAGCCTCACTACGACAGGTAAAAGACCGCGTCCAGATCCTGTCCATGTCTAGCTTCAAAGAAGACAATCTCGGTGTCACGCCCCCGAACCGAGGCCCTGTTAATCACGTCCTTAATCCGGAAACGTGGCGCGACGAGTCTGAAAATTTCGCCCGCACACGCTAAATTATTTTCCCACAGGATTCCATGGTGAGGATCCCAGACGATCCATCACAACCAATTAATCAAGTCCACAATAAATAATGATATGCGGAAGCATGTAGCAAAATAAAAATCAAATATAACATGAGATAAATACACAAGCTTGGCATCAAAAGATAAATATATACATAGCATAATCCCAAAGTTAGTTAAAGTCGTGAAGATTACAAAATATTTAATTATACAATCCAACAAGGCCAACAGAGGCCATAACAAAGTTCCCAAAATAAAATAAAGTCACTCCCCAAAAGATGTTATCGAAACTCCAAATCCAACATGACGTCTACATGACATCATTTGGTTGCCACTCCTGCTCCACCGGAGGCTCTACTGCCTCAACCGCACGCTCCGCCTCAAAGGCTGCGGGTTCGACATCTAACACCAAACAGAAAGTATCAGACACGACGGTCTGGCAGGTGAATAATACAGATGATATACAAGTTTTATAAATGTCATGTTTAAAATTATAAAAAAGCAGTTGAAATGAAACATATATAAAGAGTAAATCAATTGAATCATTTATGTACAATTAAAGAATTGCATATTTAAAATATTTCAAACTGACTGATAGATAATCAAAATGTTGGCAAACCACATTTTGCTATATTCTCCTATTACCAAAGTAACAAGAGCACACAAACAAATAACCGTCGTCATATGACATGGCCGGAACAGATAACCGTTGCCATACGAGATGGCCGGAACAAACAGAAACCGTTGCCACTACTCGTGGGACCGGAAAACAGAACTGTTGCCATGGCCAGAGCAAACGGAGTCCAAACTGCAGTTGGCAAATCATAATTTTAGGATCCTAAGTCGGGTGATCAATCCGACAAAGTGACCCAAGCTCAGTGGTACCGATTCAAATAAAAATTCTGAATTAATACAATCCAATCATAGTAATACATTTCCAAAATAGATAAGAAGAACTACTCCGAACAAATACAAACAGATAGAATCAAACGAATCAAATGAGTAGTCTTATCCATGTTTTTCAAACGTAGCAAATAACTTAACTTCACTTCAAATCAATTCATGAGAAAACATAAAATTATTCTAACTTGGAATAGGATAATTAAGACGATTGATAGTGTTTGATGGCTTACCAGGGGCGTCTCGATATTACTTAGTGTCTCCATGTCGGTTTGTAAGTGAATGAGTTGGTGTCTCTGAAGGTTTCTGACATTTGATGGCATAAAGTATATATTAAGACTAAAGGGAAATCCCCGGTAATTATATTTCTAAAAAATCCCCGATAATTATATTTCTAAACTTTCTCCATTGGTTTTGTTCAAACAAAGTGATTTGGGCTCAAATTCTTAATTCCCAATGATTAATAAGTCATTAGGGAATTTTTATACTCAAATCGGGCCTTAAATTACTCAACAGGCCCAAAAAATGCATTAAAGGACAATCTAGGCCAGACCCCAGAGCGGGGGCCCAGCTCACTCGAGCGGGTTGTCACAGCGGCTGGACTGCTCGAGCGGGCATAATACTCGCTCGAGCGGATGGGCTTCTACCCAGTCCGGGCCTTCCTTTCTTCCTGTTTCAACTCACGTGGACCAAAATGAGTAAAAATCACTTCAGTTAATTTCCATCAAACTCCCTTTAATCACCAACAATCACTCAATCATCCCAATCACATTCCATTCTGTCACGGCCCCAAACCCGGGGTCCGTGAAGTAATAATTATATTTCTCCCAAGATCCGCGTGTGTGAGGATTACAAATAAATTCCAACACACTCAGAATATTTAGCGGAAGCTTTCGTGGTGTTGCGACTCGGAGTCTGTGGCCATTGGATTCCGCACCGCACTTAACCCAAGCATATACTCATCTTATCAATGATCCATCTCAGACTGGAACAAACCATCACAATAAAGTACATAGCTGACAGTAACAGGGTATTACATTCCCATATATGTTTAAGTTACAAATAACAATGTGTATTAATTACAATTCCCAAGAAAAAGGCTAACAGAAGCCATACAAAAACAAGCTAATGATCACTACCCCAAATGTGACGTAATACCGATGTCAAGCTCGATGTCTACATGACATAGCCGACAAACAACCTGAAAGCTCATGGCTCCACAGCCAACACGTGCACTCGTCTCGGGTGAAGAAGTCTTGACCTGAGTACCAAAGTAGTGGGTCAGACACGACAGTCTGGCAGGTGGGTGAAAAGATATAAACAATATACTGAACGATAAAACATGTAATAAATCATGAACATCTGACAAAATCCTGTATTCATATAAAACGGGTATGAAACCTGAATATTTGACAAAACATGTATTCCTTTAAAGCATGTATAAATCATGAACATTTCACAAATCAGGAACTCATTTAAAACATGTATAAATAATGCATTATTTACTAAGAAAAGACACGATCAATATAAAGCAGTAAGGGTATCAAGGATCAGGAACTATCAAGATGGCAACCACACAAAGCTAAATCTTCTATCACCGAAGTGATAGAACAAGCATATCAAGGCGTTGACCTCAGTCACCGAAGTGAGGAGGAACAACGAAATTTAGATATACATATATATACTGTACGGGACGGGACCACGGTGGCAAACCGAGCATCCGGAATCACGGTAGCGAACTGGATATCAGGAACCACTGGAGCAAGCCGGGTATCGGGACTGGACCACGGTTAATAAACCGGGTATCGGGATCCAAACTGCAACTGGAGGGACGGGACGGGATCTCCAAGTCGGTAGATCAGACCGACAAGGTCATCCAAGCTTAGTGGTGCCGACTTATAGGTTATATGCGAGTAAACAAAACAAATACATGTATGCATGTTCTCTTTTTGGCTCATGGGCTCGCACTACAAAGCTCTGGCCCCATATTGTCTCAAGGTTTTATTCTCATGGGTCATATACAAGAAATCAGGTCAAATAAATACATATGATGGGACGGGATACCCATAGGCACAAAACATATCTGTATCGGGTCGGGCATAAACGGGTCAGCAACATGCTAAAAACAAAACATAAATTTCAATACCTTCGGGGCAAGTCTAGTCATAAATTATGAGATTTAAGGTGTACAAGTGAAATTCGAGTTAAATACGACATAATGGGTTTCTATACTTTTCCGGGCCAAACGTTGAGGGTCCTAGATTTATATCGATGTGAATAGGGTCACGTATGTCTAATTTGACATATACTTGGTACTCCATGAGAATTAAGGACATCTCGGATCCCTATGCACATTGACAAGTCTAAGGATCCTCGATGAAACTTCATAATGGGGTTTCTCTTCATCCGGACTCCGTAAAATGCCTTCCAAGTTCTTACATTGCATTGGGGCTCCAAACAATACCTCCCCAAGCTTAAAAACAATGTTTCAAGTCTCCAAGTATTGATAGGTCATATGCAAGAAATCAGGCATGTATAAAACACTTGATGAAATCGTGTAAACAGGCGAAACAGGGTGCTCAAGGCACAAATATCATTTCAATAACGGGTCATGCATATCAGGGCTAGCACAAATGCTACAAATACAGTTCAGTGCTTTCGGGATGGGTAAATCACAACTCATAAATTTCGGGAATAAACCGGTGAAACAACTTTCGAAATATCGAAACAGTATCGGGGTTTAAAACTCATTCAAGGTGAATAGGGATCCCGTATGTCTGTATAATAAAGAAAATTTGGTACTCTTTGAATTTGAAAGATATGCCGGGTTCCTTATACACATTAGTAGTCCCAATGCTTAAATGATTCTCTGTGATGTGGTTTCTCTCTCGAACGGGCCCCCAACAAACCTCTCATCTCTGCTTCGAACACATTTCCAGGTGAGCGGTGCTTATTGCTCTCATAAAGGTTCACAAGCAATGGTATGGGAGCTCCCTTCAATCCCCCCTTTATTCATAGAATTCAGGGAATTTTGGTTACCTAGCGGTCAGTTGGCGGTTAGCCGCTAGAGGATCCGGCGGTTAACCGCTGGCTGACGGTGAGGCTGACCGCGGGATTGCAACTCTCTGGAATTGTGACCGCTTCAACTTGGTTGGCTGGCGGTTAGCCGCCGATGGATTCGGCGGTTAGCCGCTAACTGACCTCGAGGTTACAGCTCTTTGGAAAAGTGACCGAAACTGCTTTGGTTAGCTGGCGGTTAGCCGCCAGTCACCAGACGGCTAGCCGCAGGGTAACCGCTGGCTGACCGCCAGTCACGGGAATTCCTCACTGGGTTCAGATTCAGGTCTTCTTTTCCTCAAATCAACTTCTCCCATTCTCCATTCACTTTCCTGCAGTAGCATGAGCTAAAAAAGCTCCTCCAATTCCACCTTTAACACTTCTCCCATATCAAAGCTTCTACCAAGGATCCATCCAAATAACTCCATCCATTTTCCACATTCAATCACCAAGAAAAGAGAAATCACAACCACATAGGTCCATTCAAGTCTTAGACAAGGGATGAAATAAAACTTTAAAATCATGTTCAAGACATTAAATTGCTAACCAACCCCTTTCCAAAAGCATTTATAGCATAATGAATGCAAGTGTAACAAGCCATTAATGAGACAATATATCCAAACATTTGATCATGGAAATCATTGAAAACTAAAACATCCATTCAATCCACTTGCCTTGGGTCTCTAATCAAGCTCTAAACACTCTTCCAAGCCAAGGCTCCAAGCTACACAAAAACCCCAAAAAAGCAACCCATAAGAACCCTAAAAATAGTAACTCAACAAAGAGAAGGAATGGGTTCAAACAAGCTAAGAAATAGGACCTAGGGGAAAGCCATTGCTCAACAATAGAAGATGGAAAGAGATCCTTACCTCTAGGGCCATTAATCAACAAGAAGGAGCTTGGAGGAGGGGCTGCCCACCTTGGTTTCCCACGAAAATGATGTCAAAAGAGAGAGGAGATGAAGGGGAAGAAGTTGCCGGAGTTTCCTCGTCGGATTGGTGGCTTGGAGGCTCCATTTGAGCAAGAGAAATGGAAGAAAAAGAAGAAGGGAGGCTGCTGGTACTGTAGCAGGGAGTTGCAGCCGATGGAAATGGGAAATGAGGGAGAAAGAGTGGAAGTTGCCCTTTTATAAAAGGGTGGGTGTGGGGTCCACACTAAGTAGAATTTGTAATGGGGATTAGAGGGTTTTCTAGACCTCAGATCAAGAAACTTAAAACATGAAAAGTGTCCAGAATAAAATTATCTTTCCAACAAGGTTAATATTGACATACTTCCGGGGCCCACATAAAAAGTCAACTGTTTGGTCAAAGGGGTTAAAGAATGGAAAATTTGGGATTTCCGGAAAAATGATTTTAGGAGTTTTGAATGGGCACGGAGTTAACACGAAAGTTGTAGGGAATGGCGAGATTAGTCAAACGAAGCTAAAATGGGAATTTTTGGGAATCACTAAGAATCTCCCCATGCTGACCACGCAAAACAAATGGGACCCTATGGTCACTGTCTAGGTTCACTGGCTCTCAAAACTTCCCAAAGCTAATGAAAAATTATTTTAACTCAAAACTCAACCAAACAACCACTAAACCCCACGAGAAAACCAAATTACGATTAAAACCACGCTAAACCAGGAAATTAGGGGTCGGGTTCTCACACATTCCAACAACATAAACCAAATCAATGTTTAACAAAGGCAAATACAGAAATCAATAATGGAATTCCCACAACAGTTTGAACCGTAGAGAAACTTAAAATCCCATGCTACTAAAACAGACCCTGCAGAGAGTTGAGAGCAATCTAAACATAAGAAAATCATCTTGAAATCACAACTTCCATTGCTCAAATCAGTTAATGGATTGAATAGCATTTTCAAACCACACTTTAGCAAGAAATCCATTTTTCTTATAACTTGCATCATAAGACCTGATTATTCACTTGCCTCAAATGAAATGGAACCTCAAGATCACTCCAAACACTCTAATACAACCAGCTACAGGCCTACAACAAACCCATGGAGAACCCATTTCAAAAACTCAATATTTGGAGAAGAGAAGGAGCTCTCAAAGAACCCCTTTGCATGCTTGAAGAAAGGGTTGTAAATGATCCATTAAAACTAGAAATTCAAAGAAGAAGCCATTGCTAACCTTGAGAAGCTTTAAACAAGAAGATGAGTTTGGAGAAGGTGATGAACCCAGCTGAAGTCTCTTAGAAATGGTATCAATGGATAGCTAGAGATGAGGAGAAAGGTTTTCCAAATATATGTGAGTTTGCTATACATGCAAAAGGAGAGAAGTGGAGATGAAAGAGAGAAAAACTCTCTAGTTTTCAGATGCTACAGGGACGAGCAAATGAAGAAGATGAAGGCGTTTGACCATTTTAAATGGGTAGTTATGGGGCCCATTTGATCTTAAAACTTCAGGGCTTTAGAACTCCTGTTTATGGGTCCCGAATGAAGTCGACGAAGAAGATAAAAATGATCGTTGAAAAATCTAGTTTTCAAAAAGTATACTTTCCTCATGATTTTCAAATTTCAAAATTTATGCACAGATTTGGGTGTGAAAAGGCTGTTTTGCCCTTTTTCTCGAAAAACGCGATTTCTGGGGTTCGAATGCAAACGGAACAAATACGAAAGTTACTGGGATCAAAATAACGAACTCAAAAATATAAAAATCCATATTTTTCAAAAATCAAATAAATCAAATTCCCACACTAACAAGAGTCACATAGGCCACCCCAGGCCCGGTCAAATAAGACTCAACGCGCTCAAAATTTCTCAAAGCTATTCAAAATTCTAATCTAACTAAAAACCCAAGCTAATCGTCCTCTAATCTCACTTAGAGGCTAATCACAGTTAGAATAATAATAAAATATACTAAACCTAGTTCGGGGCCTAACACTCAGCTGCTGTGCGCGAGGGACTACGTCCTTCATTGCTAGAGCTCAGCCAAAGCTCAATGAAGCCCAGGTTGCCTGTCGCGTACGTCGCCGCGTGTCGTATCGACAAAAGAGACTAGAGAGCCGAAGAACTTAGCATTCCACCCTTCAAGTCTCTCAAAACTGGGTCGAAAAAGAAAGACCCGATCAAGTTGCCACCGTCCATATGATTGGCAAAACCAAAAGACGCCAGAAGTCAGCAACCAAACTTCATGTCCGACGACCGGTGACTTGCAGCATCTCCCAGACACGAAGACATCTGGAAAAATCTTCTACTCCTTCAAGCCATGGACAACGGAGTAATCCTTCCTCAAGCTCTTCAAGAATGGGCCCCAGGTCAGTCACCAAGTCGATTTCTTCGTTCGAATCCCGAGGGATGAACGTCTTGGCTACAAACTCTGAGTCACCTCGCAATCCACCTCCTAATGAAACGACCGCATGCATCCAACAATTCGAGCAAGGTCAGCAGAGGATTGAAACTCTGATGGAGAATCTTCTTCTCACTTTTCAGTGTCAAGAAAACAATCAACCGCCTCCAAGTCGTCAAGATGACGAGGTAAACGGGGAGGACAATGAGTCACGTGTCTTGACCAAAAAGGACGTTGACGATATCCTCGCCAAAGCAAAAGAAGAGGATACACTAAAGGAGCATGGGATCAAGCCACCTTATCCCCTATGGATGGACTCGATCCCTTTCCCTACAAAATTCAAACATACATGGGGAAAGGTTCAGCCAGACAGCACGTCATCTACTTCAAGATCCTAACAGGAGCTATTGCGGATCAAGATGCCCTCAAAATCCGTCTCTTTGCAAGTACCCTAAAAGGTACAGCCTTTGATTGGTACTCCACTCTGCCGGAGAATTCCATTCAAAACTGGAACATGCTGGAAACACACTTCCTGACCCACTTCAAAGGTGAGGATCATCATGTTACTATGGTACAGCTCTGCAGCCTAAAACAGGAAAAAAATGAGTCAACATACGACTTCATTCACAAGTGGAAAGCGATGGCATACAAGTGCTCAGATGTACTGCCACAAGCGTCGCTGGTCGACATCTGCCGTAACAACATGAGAGCAAGGATCCGCTCCATGATCATCGGAAATAAATCAAAAAACCTGAGAGAACTCCTAGAAGCATCTATGGAAGCTAAAACGGTGATCAAAGACCTCAACAGTCAGAAATCATCGAAGAAAGAGCTAACTACCATTACGACCTCAAAACCGAAGAAAAATGAGATTCTTAATGTGCAAACTAAGTCAGCTCCTCAGCAGCCAAAGAAAACAGAAAATAAAGCTACAGGTAAAAGACCTGAACTCTCTGATGCCTTCAAAGAACGAGTAGAGAAAAAATATCCATTCGATAAAGATATTGAAGAAATCTTTGGGGCTCTTTTAGCAAATGGCAAACTCACATTGCTGGACCCCAAAAGACCGGAAGATGTTGGCAAAATCAATGATCCTCGGTACTGTCCATACCACAAGATGGTCTCACATCCTCTCAATCAATGCTTTGTTGTGAGAGAGAAGATCAACAAGATGTGGAAAAACAGAGTCATCACCTTTGACAAAAACTATGGGTCTGCCTCCATCAACATGGTGTCATGTGGACAAACTTCAAAGTCACCAAGGGAGAAGATCACTACTTCTTTCAAGGTGATAAAAATGACTCAAACGTCCTAAGAGTTGGTTCCTTATCTAACTTCAGACGGATAGCCTATATGGGTGCATCCCGATCTCCTTGAAGATGAAAATTGGGTGATCGTTAAAACAAAGCCAACTGCTCAACAGTGAAGGCAAGCCAGGAGACAACTCCGCAAGCTTAGACAGCAGGAGAAAGATCAGCCAAAACAAGAAGTCCTTAAAAAGGCAGAGACCTCTTCTACTGCTTCACTGGGGGAGACAAAAGAGTATGTTCCCAAGACTTCAAGGGCGGCAAGAAAACTCACCCTTGGTGATTTTATGCCACCGCAACTAAGAAATGAAGCTACACAGGGGGCGTCGTATTCTTGCAACTCGGTAATTGGACTCTCCATGGATGGATGTGAATCCAGTGACACCGCCAGTGACATTGATGAGTGGGAGGAATCCTTTGAAACAGGAGAATGCCTCTCCGACGAAGAATGGATTCTTGAATCTCACTTATGCCAGTAATCTGATATAATCCCTTACAGCCACAAGGATCCTGGTCCAATGATGAAGAAGACCAAGAGGCAGTTCGAGAAAATGCTGTCCATCCAGCACCTGCCAATGCTCCAGTAGAGCCCAACATTAATGAATCACAAGGAGCAAATGACGAAGAAGATTTGGCTCCCATGCCTGATCTTGAGGAATATGTGGGGATCTTGCAACGTCTTGCCATAGAGCAAGAGCAGGATCGTAACAATCAACTTTGTCACAATCAAAATCCAGTGCCGGAAGTCCTTGAAGATTTACAAGTACCTCTTCTGGTAATCCTGGAAAATGAAGAAAGCTGTTGGATTGATGATCCTTTTACATCCGAGAATGAGTCCGATTTCCAACAGTCTATTCTGGGGGCATCTCCTATCGAGGCAACCTGCAATGCGATAGTTCAGGATGATAGTGCCTCTGAAGCTTCATCTGCCGAAGACACAAACTCTCATACTACATCTAGTAGTATATCTTTCGGAGCTACATCTTCTCAGGTGACTTCCACTGAGATATCACCTTCTAAGCATTCGTCCCCTGAAACTGTGACATCATAACTCACACCTCTTCTAACCAATCATCCTGAAGAAACTCCGGCTGATGAAGTCCTCTTCGATGAAAACCCGGTCAACTGGTCCCAGATACCTGGCCTCATAGGTGATGTCTGGACCACTAAATTACTCAACAAGGAAGAAAAGTTGCTGGATGCTGTTCAGGACTTATTTCCGGAAAATGCTCCATGCAACGCAATCACTGAGGACAGCAATGCTGCCAGAGAGACGTCGTCAGCAAATGAGAAGGATCAACCCCCTGATTACGAGGGCGATCTTCCAAAAGAAGAACCTTCTCTAGAAGCTCTTGAAGTTGGTAGAGGTACCCGCTTTGGCCGGGATTACCACAAAAATTACAACCAACCTTCTTCTTCTTATGTAAATCCTTCAGGAAAGCAAGTTGTAAACTCCCCAAGAGCCAACAATAATGAAAATACAGGCCCCAAGGAGGCTTTCAAGTACGACTTAATTGAGCACTTCAAACACATACATGGACGACTACACATCTTTAACTTATTATGAATGTCTCCACACATGTGATAATCTCATTTCAGAACTGCAAAGACTGAATGCGGATGTCGACAAATATGCCCCACATGTCCTGCAAATTGAAATGGACTATAGGATCAAGAAATCAAATACTTCCTCGAAGGAAGAAAAGAAGAAAATCGAGGGATCAAGCATTGAATCCTCTCGGTTCAGAAAGCAGCAAGTATAACCATCGCCTTGGATAAGGATGACCTCCAGCTAGGTGATGCAGCAGCAATAGTATGTCATGGCAACAAGAATCGTGGGCCACATGTGGGACCCATGAAATCCTGATTTTCAATTGTTATTAGTTTTATTTTAGTAAATAGTGTAATTAGAATTAGGTTTCTAATTTGGGCATGATTATTATTTGGTTTCCTAGCTTGATTAGGAATGTTTTCTTAGGGCTTAAGTTTATTTTATTATAAATATAGCATTGTAGAGATCAATGATCTCAGAGATTAGAATTGATTAATAAAATTCCCTGTGTGGATTTTTCGTTGGAGACCGTTTCTTTTTCGAGTGATTGTTCCTGTAGTAACCCTAATTGTGCCCCAGCACTTGCATCCTAACCCTAGGTTGCATCAATTTGTATCAGAGCCGAACGATCCCTCGATCGTCGGCGTGTTACCCCTATCCCCACCCTTACCCACTCGTCCATAACCATCTCCATCTCCAGCACCTTCGTCAGTCTACTACGACAACCATTCATCTCCCTGCAAAACCCAGAGAACCCACCTACCCCAACTACATCGTCATCATCACCTTGAACCAGCAACAGAAGCCAACCACAACCCACATCCATATCCGGTCATGCTACAGCAAACCCATTCCACCGGAATCCCCAAATCCAGCCCAGACCACAGAAACCCCAACCCTTGAAAAAAAAAAGAAGCAAAGAAGAGAAGACGCAGCAGCGGAGAAGAGGAAGGAAATGTGTACCGTTCACCAATGCCGCTCTTCGCCTCGATTCCGGTCGCCACCACCAGCGCCAACCTGACCCTTCGATGCAGAGACATCCTACCGTAGTCGTCCAACTCCCGAAGCTGTCCACTGCTTCTCACCAACTCCTCGTCGTTGTCGTCGTGAGTTCGGTCCCCAGTCTCTTCAGACGTCTCCAGAGCCTCCCGCCTTTTTACCCCCTCAACTCCCAGCATAGAAAAAGGGAAGCCAAACCCTTTTCTCTTGTTCTACAACAACACGTCGACCAAGACAAGTGTGTTTCGCACGTGGGTTACCTCATACTTAAGTTTGGACCTGGTTTCATCCAGGTCAGTTTTAGGTGAATCAAACCCATTGAAAAAGTCCGTTAGCAGAATCTACATATTAACTCATTACAGGAGCAGTCAACGAAAGTTTGACCAAATCAACACCTACAATTTATTTTTGCAATATCTTAGTCATCCACCGTCAGATTTCCAATCCGTCTTTGCCGGCGTGATCGTGAAGAGCAGATCTACACATCAGGTCAATCATAAATTTTAAATTTACATTAACCAAAGATGCCTCCCAAAAGGCAAGTTGACACGGAGTCTTCATCTCACAATGATGATGATTTGAGGGAATCCGTTGCACAATTATCAGCAACTGTTACTCAGCTATCCGTAACTGTGGCTCAAATGCAAGTTCAAATGCAAGCAACTCTTGATAGAATTGAAACTCGATTAACAAATTTGGAAACTAATGGGCGTGAAGATAACCATTGGCGTGAAGATAAACATCGAAATCAACGAGATCCACATGTCGTCAATGTTGATCGAGATTTGGGTATTAAACTGTGGTTCCAGAATATGATGGGAAATTGAAGCCAGATGAATTTTTGGATTGGTTAGTGTGTGTTGAAAATATTTTTGTATATAAACCAATGGCCGATGGTCATAAAATTACACTGGTGGCAACTCGATTTCGCAATTATGCTGCGGTATGGTGGGCCGAGTAGCAAAAGAAGAGGAGATATCAGCAAATTGACCCTATTGACACGTGGACCGAGATGAAAAATTTGTTGAAGCAAAAATTCCTACCTGTCAATTACTCAAGAGATCTGCATTCACGTTTGCAATACTTGAAACAAGGATCCAAGACAGTTGTTGAATATTCTGAGGAGTTTCTGACAATGCAAGCCCGTTGTGGTTTGAAAGAAGATGATGAAGTATTAGTTGACCGATACTTTAATGGGCTTACGCTTGACATTCAAGATATCCTCGCATTCAAGCATTTTGATAATGTTGATGAGATTATTCAGCATGCTATCAAAGCCGAGGGAATTGCAAATCATCAAGCCCACAAACTTAATGCAGCTAAATGGATTATGCAGAAGAATTCCTCCATTGCAGTTTCTAAACCGAGTACATCATCGGAGACAATTTTCAACAAGCCCGCATGTCATGCCCCCAAAAGTGAAACCGGGGTTATGCGTGAAATTAGGGCCAATTAAAATTTTTCTAATGTTAATCAAATGCAACCTGGCCCTAATCATGTCCCATCCGGATCGAAGATCGCTGTGAGGTGTAAACATTTCCTCAAATATATATATAACAATTAACGGAAGCTTCATAAATACAAGTGGTATCTTAAAGATGTATAGTTTAAGAGCAAATACTGAATATCATATCTAGAGTTCAAGTTTGAGACTGTTAACAAAATATTAATAATAATAAGAAGGCCACACTAAAACTAGGCCTAATAAAAAAAATGATAATAAAACCAAAAGATGAAACTAATCAGATAAAACATGAAGGCTCTCGTGTACAGGGTCGATACGGCTATACTATGCCGTCCGTACTGTACTCTAGGGAGTCATCAGGCTGATCTGCCTGAACCTCCTCTGTCGCCTCCTCCTCGGGGTAGAAAGGCTCGGCACCTATGCACCAAGAGTAGCATCATCAAACACAACGGTCGGCAGGCAAATAGATATATAAATCACTAAAGATATGCAGTACTAAAGAGAGTAAACGATAAACAAGATCATATGAAATGCATAGCGGTCTGATCATACGAAACGCATTGCATTTGAATCATAAACAGACTATCAAAGTAGGCGGTCCACATATGCTAATTACCACGGGATAGTGTCATTACCCTCCCTTACTCACATTGAGTCGTGGTGGAGATATAAATAGTTTGGGATCATAACCCTTCAATCAAAGTGTTCAAAGTGGTGTCCATTACACCTTGGTGTCCATTACACCAAATCCAAACTGCAGACGGTCTTCTTGGGCTCATGCGGCTCGGGCCCTGTGGGCTCTGGCCCAATCTTGCCTCAAGGTTCTAAATCAAGTCCTCACACAGGTGGTGCCCCAGCTGTGTT
Organism: Umbellularia californica; assembly: GCA_028538565.1. Classification (NCBI taxonomy): domain Eukaryota; kingdom Viridiplantae; phylum Streptophyta; class Magnoliopsida; order Laurales; family Lauraceae; genus Umbellularia; species Umbellularia californica. Next base: position 32,322,471 of record JAPQWN010000011.1, read on the forward strand.
GAACGTTAACAGCTGAGTGGTGCCTGACACAAGGAATCCTAAATAAACATTAGTGAGGGGCTAGGCTTTCTTGCGCGAACAAGATTCAACAATATTAGCGAAACTACTTTATTCCAAATCAAATCAAACTTCAAACGAACTTCAATAGTAGTTCTCTTCAAGCCTTACAATCAAAGCCTCCTAGCCTCAACACTTCAACCAAATCTCAAAACAAACGGAACATCAATAGGGATCCTAAGTCCATCATCTAAGTTCTCAATGTGATCCACAAACAAAGTAAAGCAAACAGATCTATTGAACATGTTCGTTACATGTAGATAGTACCAGACGGTACATTGTAGAATCAAAAGCGATAGACAATCCAATCCTAAGTCAATTGTTATTCCCGGAGTCTCGTATAACCCTACTCAGTCAACGAAAGGAATTAGGGTTCGCGATACCCGAACGGAATCTCTTCGTGTATAGATATAAAAAGGGTATCCCGTTGTCCCATTCCGTTCAAGATTGAGATGAATTGAAACCTGAGAAAACGGAAATAACGACGAGGAATCATCTGCTCAAAAATGCTCCTCATACAAAGTCAAATGAGTCCAAAAGGGTAGCCAAGGTTCCACCTAAGTCCATCCAGTTCTAAGTCAAAGAGGCCCTTAAGAAAGAACCTCGATTCATTCGGTCGACATTAAACAGGGTCGGTCGACCTCCTTCATAGCCGGTCGACATCCGGTCGATCGGATACACAGTCAGAGTTGAAACATAAATAGAAATTGGCTAAGTTGTCAGGCTTCAAGAAGCCTGACTAAATACCAGTGTTGCCGGTAAACCGGGTGACCCCACTCGGTAAACCGCGTGGCTTCAGAAAACAGAATGAAGCTTCTGTAACCGAACTGAATTGGGGAGAAACTCCCTTTTCATCCACACCTGTAGACAAATACAAGAATAGGGCCTAGCCCTCTCCACATACATCCATACCCCCTCTCCTCAAGTCCATCAACTAATTTAACCATCCAATTTAAGATATCATTTCATTAAACAATTAAACGTAGTTATCATGTTTTCTAAAATCAAAGATACCAATGAGCATGTGGTTATCTAATCATCATTAAATCATCGAATCAAAAGAGAGACAAACATATCCAAGCATATATATAAATATCTACTTGCCTTTGGTTGAAAATCCACAAATCCTAGCCCAATGCCCAACAACCAAACCTAAGAAAATATTAGCAACATAAAAACTAAATTAAAACATAAACCAAAAGAAAGGAAGGCTCTAAGCTACCTTATCACACTACTATACCCAAAGTAAATTAATCCAACCTAAGGGGAAGAAGAGCTTACCAAAAAGGTGGGTGGATGGAGTGGTAGCTTGCAAATTGGAGATTGTTGAGCTAGCGGGTCCACACGGAGATGATAGTGATGATTGGAGGTTGTAGGGCCCACTTGATTTGGTGGCCCACTGAAAGAAAAATGTAAAAGACAGAATGGAAGAAAGAAATAAAGGAAGAAATAAATAATGAAGTGGTGAGGTGGGGGAGAAAGTCAACGTCAGTGAGTGGAGTGAGGTGAGGGAGAGATGAGGTGAGATGAGATGAGAGAAAATGAGATGAGATGATGAGAAAATGAGATAAGGAAATGGGTGTTAGGTTATTTTCGTTGGCAGCAAGGGGGGAAGAGATAAAGAAAGAAAAACAGAGAAAGGAAGTGTAGAATGGTGAGATGGGTGAGGGAGAAGCCAATCACGTGGCAGCAAGGAGAGTGGAGGGAGGAAGAGAAATAAAGAAAGAAAATAAAGAAGGAAAGAGAGAAACAGTGATGGAAAAAGAATGGGGAAAAACAAGGAGAGAGAGGTGAGGGCTACTGCCGCTGGGAAGAGGGAGAGATGAGAAAGAAATGAGGGATGAGAGAATGGTGCTGGCCGGTGGTGACCTTGTCCGACGGTGGCTAGGAGCGAGAGTGAGAGGGAAAGAAAGAGAGATGAGTGAAAGAGAGAATGAGAGGGCTGCTGCTATTGTGAAAATGGGGGGAGGGATTTGCTCAACGTGACCTAAAAGGGATGGGGTGAGAATTACCAAACAGCCCCTTTTGGGCCTTGGGTTGGGTTCGGGTAAGGTATTGGGTCGGGTCCGGATTGGGCTGCAACAAAAGGATATCCAAACAAACTCGGACTCGCGCGAGACTTCGCACGCATGAGCCACTCGTCAAACCCGACTCGCTAAGACTCTAAACACACTTACTAACTAATCACACAATTAATTAATATTGATAGGAGATTAAGGGACGGGGCGTTACATCCTCCCCTCCTTAGGATATTTGGTCCTCCAAATCCCTACACACCTCTGGCAATAACTCGGGATACTTCTCCTTTACTTGATCTCTGAGTTCCCAAGTCGCTTCCCTTGGACTGTGATGCTCCCACTGTACTTTGACCCAATGAATGGTCCTTGTCCTCAACACCTGCTCTTTCATGTCAATGATGTTCTTCGGTCTCTCCACAAATGTAACATCTGGCTGAACATCCAAAGACTCGTGATGTAGCACGTGTGAAGGGTCCGGTATGTACTTCCTCAGCATGGAAATGTGAAAAACTCTGTGAACTCCTGCTAACTCTGCTGGTAGTATTAATCTATAAGCCACTTCGCCCACTCGCATATCAATCTCAAACGGTCCAATGTACCTTCTAGCCAATTTTCCTTTCTAACCAAATCTCATAGTTCCTCTAGTCGGTGAGACTTTGAGAAACACCTTGTCTCCAACCTGAAACTCCAAATCCCTCCTCTTGGGGTCTGCGTAGCTCTTCTAACGGTCTCTTGCAATCTTCAACTTGTCGATGATCTGCTTCACCTTCTCACTGGTATCACTGATGATCGAAGGTCCATGAAAACTCCGAACACCAATCTCTTCCCAACAAATCGGGTTTTTACACTTCCGTCCGTACAATGCCTCGAACGGTGCCATCCCGATACTGGAGTGGTAACTGTTGTTGTAGGCAAACTCACACAGAAGAAGACTCTTCTCCCAGTCCTTCCTGAAATCTAGAACACATGCCCGCAACATATCCTCCATAGTCTGGTTGGTCCTCTCCGTCTGTCCATCTGTCTAAGGGTGATACGCAGTGCTGAAACTCAATGTAGTACCCAAAGCTGCTTGCAAACTGACCCAAAATCTATCCACAAACCTCATATCTCTGTCTGAAACAATGGACTCTGGAATTCCATGCAATTTGACGATGTTGTCGATGTACTTATGTGCCAACATATCCATGGATCCTTTCATCTTCATCGGAATAAAGTGTGCTGACTTGGTGAGTCTGTCAACAATCACCCAAATACTATCATTGTCCCTCGTGGGTGGCAACCCTGCAACGAAGTCCATGGTGATGTGTTCCCACTTCCATTCTGGTGTCTTCAATGGTTGGAGTAACCCTGGAGGTTTCTGATGCTCAACCTTCACTTGCTGACACACTAGGCATCTCGAAACAAATCCTGCAATGTCCTTCTTCATGTTGTTCCACCAGTAAAAACTCTTCAAGTTCTGGTACATTTTGGTGCTCCTTGGGTGAATAGCATAACGAGAATGGTGTGCCTCAACCATAATCTCGTTCCTCAAATCATGTACACCCGGTACACATAATCTGTCCTGGCAATACAACACTCCATCTATGAGTCTGAACTCTGGCCTATCTGCTATGCTGTCTATCAGTCTGACTAACTCTGGATCCTCTCTCTGACTGCCCTTGATTCTGCTAAGAATCTCTGGTTCCCAAGTAAGCATGTTGGCAACCATGACTTTCTCACTCTGAGGCTGGAACTCTATGGCCAAATCTCTGAATAACTCTGTCAAAGACCACTCTGTTTCTAAGCATCCGGTATTCGCTGTCTTTCTGCTCAATGCATCTGCAACCACATTTGCTTTCCCTGGATGATACTTTATCGGAAAATCGTAGTCCTTGATGTATTCCATCCATCTGGTCTGCCTCATGTTCAAATCATTCTGACCAAACAGATACTGAAGACTCCTGTGATCCGAGTGAACCTCGAAATTCTCTCCGTACAGGTAATGTCTCCACATCTTCAGTGCCATAACCACTGCTGCAAGCTCCAAGTCATGGGTAGCGTATCTCTTTTCATGTTCTTTCAACTGTCTGGACCCGTAGGCCACTACTTTTCCTTCCTGCATGAGTACACATCCTAATCCAATGCCTGAAGCGTCTGTAAAAATCAAAAACCCTCCATTCCCTGTAGGTAACGTAAGAATAGGGGTTGTGGTCAATCTGGTCTTCAACTCCTGAAAATTAGTCTCACACTGCTCTGTCCATACAAAAGGAACATCCTTCTTTGTTAATTTGGTCAATGGGGCTGCAATACTGGAGAATCCCTTTACAAATCTTCTGTAATAACCTGCCAAACCGAGAAAACTCCTAATCTCTAACACTGAGTTCGGGCTTTGCCAATTGACTACTGCCTCAATCTTCGTTGGATCTACTGATAAACCTTCCTTAGAGATGATGTGTCCAAGAAAAGACACTTGTTCAAGCCAAAATTCACATTTGCTAAGCTTGGCATAGAGCTGGTTCTCTCTCAGAATCTGTAATGAACTTCTCAAATGCTCTGCATGCTCATCTCTGGACTTCGAATAGACTAGAACATCGTCTATGAATACGACGTGAACTTGTCTAAGCATGGTGCAAAGACTCTGTTCATCAAAGCCATAAATACTCCCGGAGCATTGGTCAACCCAAATGACATAACCAGGAACTCATAATGTCAATATCTGGTCCTAAAGATTGTCTTCTGCACATCTTGATCCCTGACTCGTATCTGATGGTACCCTGATCTCAAATCTATCTTGGAGAAATGCTGTGCTCCCTGCAACTGATCAAACAACTCATCTATCCTGGGTAACGGATACATGTTCTTGATCGTAACCTGATTCAACTGCCTGTAATCTATGCACATACGCATCGATCAATCCTTCTTCTTCACGAACAGAACTGGTGCACCCTAAGGTGATACACTTGGTCTCATAAATCCTCTATCCAAGAGATCCTGCAACTGGACTTTCAACTCCCTTAGCTCCGCTGGAGCCATGCGGTAAGGTGCTTTCGATATCGGTGTCGTTCCTGGCACAAGCTCAATCGTGAAATCAATCTCTCGGACCGGTGGTAATCCAGGTATCTCCTCCGGAAAGACATCCGAGAACTCACAAACGACTGGAATATCCTCCACCGCTTTGGACAATTTATCCTTTGTGATAAATGCCAAATATCCTTCACATCCACTCTTAATCAATATGTCTGCCCTCAAGGCTGAAATGACTCTAGTGGACATGGGTCTCCTCTCTCCAACAATCTCAAAAACTGTATGCTAATACTTGTAATCTGACTGTCTTGTTGAAGCAATCCATAATTGCTCTGTAGGTGGATAACCAATCCATTCCCGGTATCACATCAAAGTCTTTCATCCCTAGGATGATCAAATCTGCAGATAGGATAAAACTTCCCACCTGCACTTTGCATGCCGGATAATAGGACTCACACAGCACTGTCTTCCCTAAGGGAGTACTAACAAGAAAAATGCAATGCAATGGAGCTATGTCTCCCACTAAACATGCAGCAAATATAGGTGACACAAAAGAATGCGTGGAGCCAGAATCAAATAGGACTCTAGCAGGTACATTTGAGATAGAAAGTGTACCTTCCACTACTCCTCCTGCTTCCTTGCCCTCCTGCTGATCTAAGGCATAAAGCTTTCCATACTGTTGAGGCCTTTGTTGCTGCCACTGCTGTCCATAATGTTGTTGCTGCCCCTGAGGTCTGTGCTGTCCATACTGTTGGCTCTGTGGCTTCTATTGTCCCTGGGGCCTCTGTTGCCCTCTATTCTGTGGGGGTGCTGGAAGTCTAAGCTACTGTGGTTGCTGCGGTGCCCGAGGCTGCTGCTGAGGTGCCTGCCTCAAAGGCTGTGTTGCCACTGGTGGTCGAGGAGGTGTGTTCCTCACACCTTGCCCTTGTGCCTGAGGGCAATCCCTTATCTGGTGGCCAGTCAAACCACACTCAAAGCAAGCCCCTGTCTTCTATCTGCAGTTCGCAGACGCATGCGAATTCTTACCACAATGCACACAATGAGCCCTACGTGCCTGGTCAAACCTAGGATTCTTGCTCTGCTGCTGGTACTGCTGCTGTGGACGCTGTTGAAACTGTCCTGAACCTGGATTCCTATCTTGCACCTGTACTTGCTGAAGCTGCTGTGCATATAGGGTCTTCTTCCGAATGGACTCCTCAGCCGAATATGCACGCTTAAGGTTCTCCTCATATGTAACTAGGGTGACAGATGTCACCTCCATCTGAATATTGGGTCTCAGCCCCCGTATGAACCTCATCACCTTATCTGCCTCGAGATGAACCAGAGTCGGTGCAAACCTAGATAGGTTGGTGAAATTCTGTTCATACACCTAAACGAAGTCTTCTCCCTGAACCAAAGTCTCAAACTCAGCAAGCTTCTGGGCTCGGATGTGGGGTGGAATGTACTTGGTACGAAATAGTGTCTGAAATGAAGTCCAAGCAATTTCCTCCTTTATCGTGTCGAAAGACCGATTTCCACCACATCTTTGCCACTCCTTGGAACATATAAGCTGCTAACTGAACCTGTTCCTTCCCTGAGCACTGGAAGACCTGAAAGATCTTCTCCATCTGAACTACCCACTCGTCAGCATCAAGGGGGTCCTCATTCCCATAGAACACCGGTGGGTTCCTCTTCTTAAACTTGTCATATATGTCATTCAGATCTGTCACTCGAGCTGGCATGATGACCTGAGCTGCCGGAGCTGGCCTTTGCAAGAATTGTAGCATCTGATTCTGAAAGGTAGCCTGGTCTTCCCGCTGTTTGTTCTGATCTTCCCTTTGCTGGGTTTGATTATGTACATTTGCCTCTTGGGAAGCCACGAATGCTTGCATTAGCTTATTGAATCTAGCTTCTACAGAATCATTAGCAATAGAACTGGCATTGTCATTGTTTTGATTAGAGCGAGTATGTCCTCCAGCCATTCTGAAACATAAGAAACGTTAGTCCTATAGGACTCAATCTAGCATGCAAACTATACAATCTACAAAAGCTAAGATACCCAAAGAAAACCAATCCCCACCCTATACCCATGCATGATATTGTCCGCTTTAGCTCATGAGCTACTTGACCAGAGGACCTGGCCCAAGCACATCCAATCTTGCCTCACGGTTTTGCTTCTGATGGGCCTCAACCCATCAAAAGGCCTCATGCAAGGTAAGGGTGTAAGCTCTACATATAACCCCATTCACTTTCCTCTCTATAGTCGATGTGGAACTCCGGGGCGTCACAATCCACCCTCTTAAGGCTGCACGTCCCTGTGCAGTAGCCTGTCAGTCTCTGTAACCTGCCAGCCCTCTTGGGCCGCCCACATGGAGACCCGCCCACTTGCACCAGGCCACGGCAAGGGACCCACACTCGAACTAGTCGAGAGTCGGCTCTGATACCATTTGTAACGCCCCACCCTATACCCATGCATGATATTGTCCGCTTTAGCTCATGAGCTACTTGGCCAGAGGACCTGGCCCAAGCGCATCCAATCTTGCCTCACGGTTTTGCTTATGATGGGCCTCAACCTATCAAAAGGCCTCATGCAAGGTAAGGGTGTAAGCTCTACATATAACCCCATTCACTTTCCTCTCTATAGTCGATGTGGGACTCCAGGGCGTCACAATCCACCCCCCTTAAGGATGCACGTCCCTGTGCAGTAGCCTGCCAGTCTCTGTAGCCTGCCAGCCCTCTTGGGCCGCCCACATGGAGACCCGCCCACTTGCACCATGCCACAGCAGGGGACCCACAGTCGAACTAGTCAAGGGTCGGCTCTGATACCAACTTGTCACGCCCCCAAAAGTGAAACCGGGGTTATGCGTGAAATTAGGGCCAATTAAAATTTTTCTAATGTTAATCAAATGCAACCTGGCCCTAATCATGTCCCATGCGGATCGAAGATCGCTGTGAGGTGTAAACATTTCCTCAAATATATATATAACAATTAGCGGAAGCTTCATAAATGCAAGTGGTATCTTAAAGATGTATAGTTTAAGAGCAAATACTGAATATCATATCTAGAGTTCAAGTTTGAGACTGTTAACAAAATATTAATAATAATAAGAAGGCCACACTAAAACTAGGCCTAATAAAAAAAATGATAATAAAACCAAAAGATGAAACTAATCAGATAAAACATGAAGGCTTTCGTGTACGGGGTCGATACGGCTATACTATGCCGTCCGTACTGTACTCTAGGGAGTCATCAGGCTGATCTGCCTGAACCTCCTCTGTCGCCTCCTCCTCCTCGGGGTAGAAAGGCTCGGTACCTATGCACCAAGAGTAGCATCATCAAACACAACGGTCGGCAGGCAAATAGATATATAAATCACTAAAGATATGCAGTACTAAAGAGAGTAAACGATAAACAAGATCATATGAAATGCATAGCAGTCTGATCATACGAAACGCATTGCATTTGAATCATAAACAGACTATCAAAGTAGGAGGTCCACATATGCTAATTACCACGGGATAGTGTCATTGCCCTCCCTTACTCACATTGAGTCGTGGTGGAGATATAAATAGTTTGGGATCATAACCCTTCAATCAAAGTGTTCAAAGTGGTGTCCATTACACCTTGGTGTCCATTACACCAAATCCGAACTGCAGACGGTCTTCTTGGGCTATTGCGGCTCGGGCCCCGTGGGCTCTGGCCCAATCTGGCCTCAAGGTTCTAAATCAAGTCCTCACACGGGTGGTGCCCCAGCTGTATTGAACGTTAACAGCTGAGTGGTGCCTGACACAAGGAATCCTAAATAAACATCAGTGAGGGGCTAGGCTTTCTTGCGCGAACAAGATTCAACAATATTAGCGAAACTACTTTATTCCAAATCAAATCAAACTTCAAACGAACTTCAATAGTAGTTCTCTTCAAGCCTTACAATCAAAGCCTCCTAGCCTCAACACTTCAACCAAACCTAAAAACAAATGGAACATCAAAAGGGATCCTAAGTCCATCATCTAAGTTCTCAATGTGATCCACAAACAAAGCAAAGCAAACTGATCTATTGAACATGTTCGTTACATGTAGATAGTACCAGACGATACAATGTAGAATCAAAAGCGATAGACAATCCAATCTTAAAGTCAATTGTTATTCCCAGAGTCCCGTACAACCCTACTTAGTCAACGAAAGGAATTAGGGTTCGCAATACCCGAACGGAATCTCTTCGTGCATAGATATAAAAAGGGTATCCCGTTGTCCCATTCCGTTCAAGATTGAGATGAATTGAAACCTGAGAAAACAGAAATAACTACGAGGAATCATCTGCTCAAAACGCTCCTCGTACAAAGTCAAATGAGTCCAAAAGGGTAGCTAAGGTTCCACCTAAGTCCATCCAGTTCTAAGTCAAAGAGGCCCTTAAGAAAGAACCCAGGTTCATTTGGTCGACATTAAACAGGGTCGGTCGACCGCCTTCATAGCCGGTCCACATCCGGTCGATCGGATACACAGTCAGAGTTGAAACATAAATGGAAATTGGCTAAGTTGTCAGGCTTCAAGAAACCTGACTAAATACCATTGTTGCCGGTAAACCGGGTGACCCCACTCGGTAAACCGCGTGGCTTCAGAAAACAGAATGAAGCTTCTGTAACCGAACTGAATTGGGGAGAAACTCCCTTTTCATCCACACCTGCAGACAAATACAAGAATAGGGCCTAGCCCTCTCCACATACATCCATACCCCCTCTCATCAAGTCCATCAACTAATTTAACCATCCAATTTAAGTTATCATTTCATTAAACAATTAAACGTAGTTATCATGTTTCTAAGCTACCTTATCACACTACTATACCCAAAGTAAATTAATCCAACCTAAGGGGAAGAAGAGCTTACCAAAAAGGTGGGTGGATGGAGTGGTAGCTTGCAAATTGGAGATTGTTGAGCTAGCGGGTCCACGCGGAGATGATAGTGATGATTGGAGGTTGTAGGGCCCACTTGATTTGGTGGCCCACTGAAAGAAAAATGTAAAAGAAAGAATGGAAAAAAGAAATAAAGGAAGAAAGAAATAATGAAGTGGTGAGGTGGGGGAGAAAGTCAACGTCAGTGAGTGGAGTGAGGTGAGGGAGAGATGAGGTGAGATGAGATGAGAGAAAATGAGATAAGGAAATGGGTGTTGGGTTATTTTCATTGGCAGCAAGGGGGGAAGAGATAAAGAAAGAAAAACAGAGAAAGGAAGTGTAGAATGGTGAGATGGGTGAGGGAGAAGCCAATCATGTGGCAGCAAGGAGATTGGTGGGAGGAAGAGAAATAAAGAAAGAAAATAGAGAAGGAAAGAGAGAAACAGTGATGGGAAAAGAATGGGGAAAAACAGGGAGAGAGAGGTGAGGGCTACTACCGCTGGGAAGAGGGAGAGATGAGAAAGAAATGAGGGATAAGAGAATGGTGCTGGCCGGCGGTGACCTCGTCCGACGGTGGCTAGGAGCGAGAGTGAGAGGGAAAGAAAGAGAGATGAGTGAAAGAGAGAATGAGAGGGCTGCTGCTGTTGTGAAAATGGGGGGAGGGGTTTGCTCAACGTGACCTAAAAGGGATGGGGTGAGAATTACCAAACAGCCCCTTTTGGGCCTTGGGTTGGTTCGGGTCAGGTATTGGGTCGGGTCCGGATTAGGCTGCAACAAAAGGATATCCAAACAAACTCGAACTCGCACGAGACTTCGCACGCATGAGCCACACGTCAAACCCGACTCGCTAAGACTCTAAACACACTTACTAACTAATCACACAATTAATTAATATTAATAGGAGATTAAGGGACGGGACGTTACACCGCAGGTCAAAATAGACTCACATGCTTTAATTGTAAACACCAAGGGCATCGTGCAGCAGAATGTCCAAAACGTATCCATCTCATTGAGAATGAAAGTGATGTGCAAGATGTTCTAGATGATCCTAACGATGATCCTCAAGAGAATGAAACAGGGGAAATTGTGGATACTCCGCCCGAGGAGGGTCTTGAGTCTCTCATGGTCATCCAAGAAACTATATCGACTACTGAGAAGAAATGGTTGCGAGAGAATATTTTCCACTCCAAAGGAATAGTCAATGGTAAAGAATGCTTAGTCGTCATCGATGGAGGCAGTTGTCAGAATATTATCTCCCAAGCTTTTGTGGATCGCTTACAGCTGAAAGTTCGGAAGCATCATCGTCCTTACTTTCCTAGATGGTTAATGACGGGTGATGAAGTACAAGTCCAATATGCATGTCCAGTTACCTTTTCCATTGGTGCGGATTATATAGATACAGTTTGGTGTAATGTGATTCCCATGGATAGTTGTGATATCTTATTGGGTCGTCCATGGATGTATGACAAGAATGGAACTAATGGCATGTGCGACAACACCTACACTTTCATGCATGGTACAACGCAAGTCACACTCGTCCTCTGAAGCTGACGCCACCAAAGAAAGGATCTCTTTCTCATCTCTCCAAGGAAGCGCCTCACGTCACACTATCTATAGACATAACATCCAGAAGACGAGCCGAGTTCGAGGTCGAACTCTTTTCCGACCCGGGGAGAATGATGCAGCAGCAATAGTATGTCATGGCAACAAGAATCGTGGGCCACATGAGGGACCCATGAAATCCTGATTTTTAATTGTTATTAGTTTTATTTTAGTAAAGAGTGTAATTAGAATTAGGTTTCTAATTTGGGTAGGATTATTATTTGGTTTCCTAGTTTGATTAGGAATGCTTTCTTAGGGCTTAAGTTTATTTTATTATAAATATAGCATTGTAGAGATCAATGATCTCAGAGATTAGAATTGATTAATAAAATTCCCTGTGTGGATTTTTCGTTGGAGACCGTTTCTTCTTCGAGTGATTGTTCCTGTGGGAACCCTAATTGTGCCCCGGCACTTGCATCCTAACCCTAGGTTGCATCACTAGGCGAGACAAAACACAACCGACCCTTGTACTTTACAGGGTACGTCAAAGAGATGCCAATACACAGTTCAAATCGACCCAAGTTCTGCACTCAACCTCATTTCTACTTCGGCACTCGAAGAGCTGGGTATTCCACCTAGCAAGCTAAGTCACACATCTGTATCCATTTTTGGATATGATGGGAGCACTCAAAGGCCTATCGGCAAAATCAGGTTCAAGTTGCAAATCGATGATCTTATCTCCGAAGTCACTGTGTATACAATAAGAACCCCTTTATGCTACAACATCCTTCTTGGACGCCCCTGGATACACAAGAATGGTGTCGTCCCTTCAACTTTACATCAATGCATCAAGTTCGTTGGCAACGACGGCTTGATACATCAAGTGTTTGTAGACAAAAAGCCATTCAAAGGTAAAGACGTTCATGTTGCAGATGCTCAGATGTATAAAGATGAAAGAGAAGAAAAGGAGGAAGAAACAGTACCCTTTGCCAAAAATCTCCAAAAAGATAAGGGCAAGGCTCCTTAACAATCATCGGAAGAAAACAAACCTTCCGGCAAATCCAAAGAGAGCAATCAGTTTCCCTTCGTTGTCTCCTTCAAATCTTCCAAGCCTTTGGTAATCACCACCAAAGCAAAGAAGACAACAAAAAACTGGGGGCAAGTTTGTTGTTTCCTTCGTGTCTATCATGCAAGACACGGATTCAGAGCCAGAAGACGATACACCGTCAACCCAAGCTGATACTCAGCAAGTTCATCCTGCTCTCACTCCACTGGAGACACCTGCCGACGTAGAAGACCATGCGTCTGCTTTCTTCATCGTTCCGGCAATGACGACAGAAGAAAAGCCAATCTTCTTCATCAAATTCTTCGCTTCAACCTTTCCAAGCGAGAATGTCCTGCACATGCTTGATCATGCCGAAGCTAGCTTCCAAGTGGCTAGAAGAGAGAGTTTCAACCCATGAGCTCAAGACGCTCTTCAACACTTTCTTCGCAAACTGAAGAGACGGCCCAAATAAAGGCTCGACCCTTTCCATCGGTCAACTACTCATGCCATGCCCTATTGGAGGAGTAATTATCAAACTCTTTCCAATCAAACACACTGGCGAAGGAATCTCCTCAGAAGATTTCACCCCTGTCGCATTAAAACTAGTAGAAGAAGTCCCTGCTTCTGGATCAGCTGTAGGCACCCCTGCTCTGGCCCCTAGGAAGACGGAGGAACTTCTCCTGTTACCTCACAACCTGCCAGTAAAACACAAAAAAGGTATGAATATAATCTTGTTGAAAAACCATTATCATCAGGGTTATTGTTACAAGCACCTTCTTCGACGACCGGCAGAATACTTTCTGCCTCCATGAGCTCATCTTAAGCATCGTCAAAGGTCGCATCCATAGATGGCTCGAAGTCGTCAGAATCCTTTGACAAATCAGTTGGCAAGAAACAAAAAATATGTCAGCAGATAGAGGCAAAAAAAGTGGGGGAGGGGGGAAAGAAAATCATACTAGATGAAGGTTCTGAAACCACTCCAAAGTCCCTCTGTTCTTCCTCAAATGCCACGATTGCATCCATCACTGCCTCGTCGGCCAGAACCTCAAGCATCACCAAATCCTCATCCTCTGCTAAAAAAAGGGGGAGAAGACAAATCAAAACAAGGAAATCTCAATGAAGGAAACGGAAAGAGAAAGAGAAAGAGTCATACCTTCACCAACAGTCTCTTCCTCTCGGCTCCTCTTTTCCGGAGGCTCGTCAGAATCCCCTGACACCTCTTCAGCAATGGTGAGAGGGACTTCCAGATCAGGAGAGTCTTTGTGCCGTCTCTTATTACGGCGCTACCCCCTTTTCCTCTTGCTTCTATGGGTCGGTTTGCTTGGAGTACCCGCCTCATTGTCAAAGTCAAGACTTTCACTTGACTCCCACTGGATGGTCTGCTTTTCCCAGTGGACTCCATGGAAGCCTTCGTTCGTTCAGCTTGCATCCAAGCGCTGATCTCGGCCTCCTCCTCCTCTAGCTGTTTCAAGACCTCACCAAGTATCTCTTGTACAGCTCCTGATCTAATGACGTCTTGTCCATCGAGAATGCCTATCTTATGCTTCTCTCTAGAAAGGAAAGCCAAAACTTCCTCCCGTCAGACGCCATCTGATCTACTATGACCCTTCCTAGGAGATTGCTTGACATCAAGCTCCTTCTTGGAAAGCACCCGGTACACTGAAAAGTTCTCCACGAACCATTTCGTGAAGCCAGCAGTCCGAAAAGTGGGCAACTCAGGATAGGAAATCACGGCGGTAGTGCCCTCTGCACTATAAAAGGCCCATGCATTCCTCCCGTCCTGCAAACCTCCAAAACGCTTCACCATGTTTGAAGGCGCTCCAACAACGCCTTGAGAGAAGCCCAATTGCCGTGCAAAACGCGAAGGGACATACGACTGGATGTTGACGAAAAGATGTCTACGATACACCATCGTGCCAACACGTATGTTGAAAAGCCACCACTTTTCTGTGTTCGTCAGAGAATAGTGTCTTCCCGACCCTAACCTGGTGGAATCACGTGAGACACCAAATCAAAAGCCTTCTTCCGTAAATCCGAAGAAAGCTTCACTGAAGACTGGCCAATCTCGACATCCCTGAAACGCCGGATCCTCAAACAGGCAGACAAAAGAGATTTAGAAACTGCTGTCCCTCTAGCCAATCGAATCATAAAAGGGTCATCATCCTGTGCCACTCCGAATCGATGGAAGCCAGGACAGTGGTACACATACCACGAATAGAAAATATTGGCTGAAAATACCCTGTTCATAGGGAGCCCAAGCCGAACCAGAAAAGCAGCAGCCTGTAGTTCGGAGCACAAATAGGAGTAAAGAGCAGGCACCAAAGCTAGCTGCTCTCCGATTGCTATCTGATAAGCCGGAAAAATACAATGCGGCTTGATGTGCATTCCATCTCCTCAAGTAAAAACAGCCTCACCCAACCAATAAGTGAGGTAAATAGCGAGATCTCTCCGCAATGCAATGTCAAGATAAATGGCATCTGTGCTTGCAAAGAATTTCTTCACATTCTCTCACATGATGGAGATCTTCTTCAAACCTGGGTTTTTAGCCCTAGCATCCTGGGCGACACTATTAGAAGACTCTCCGCTGTCAAAGAAGTTGGAGAACAAAGAGCTACAACTCTTCCAACTGCTACACCTAACTTTCGAGCCCTCCTTCTCCTTCAAAAAATCGTAGAAGGCGACAAGCTAAAAGTACAAAAGCCAGAACTCCTCAGACTGCTCCTCAAGGACGCTGTCAATAGGTATGAACTCCTCATAGAGTTTGCCGAGGATAGGCAGCCCGGTGATGGCGCTCAATTCCTTAAAAAAAAAACCAATCTCATCACTTCATGTGTCAGAGATCAACGCCCCGATATGCTCTCATCGCCTTGGTGATAGAGGATTAGCTTTCTGTGGTTGTCATGTTGCTAGTTCCTTATTCATTGGTACCTTACCTATTTTTATATTGCATATGAATTTCTAACACATGATGCATCTACTTTTCTCGAAATATTCGTTTAAGCAGGTTTCATTGTTTTATAAGGTAACATTTACTCTGTTTCATTGTTTTTATCTTTTCATTACCTGCTAGACCGTCATGTCTGACCCATTCTTTGGTATTCAGGTCCAGAAGCCGGTTATCCAGAGGAGGAGCTTGAGGAGGCGGCCGGCGAGCCACAATGAGTAGGAGAGTGGCAGGCTAACGATGTTGTTTAGATAGTCAGTCAAGTCTTAAGACACAGAACATTTTGGGGATTGTGAGTAACATATTCTTTTGGGAATTATTTTAGTTGTATTGGCCTTGTTAGCCTTTATTTTTGGGGAGTGATAATTAATTAATCTTTTGTATAAACATTTAACATTTACTTTTGGAAAAAATGCTATAATGATCATTGCTCAGTCTGACATCAAGTTGTTTTTACATGCCATTATTCTTGTTATTTTGGAATGAAATATGAGTTTGATTTGCCACATGCTTCCGCAGCTCGAATGAAAAATGCTAAGTACGTGTGATATCCTCACCGCGGACACCTGTGGGAAATCACGTGCACGGGTAGTATCATATTCTCTATTGATCCATGTTCGTATTAACCAAATAAACCTATACACTATGGCATTGTCATCATCATTCATTAATTAGACCATCCCGATCCCGGATTAGGTTGGTAACTGTTGACACCAAAAATGTCACTTTGCCTCTTCACACATTCTCAACATCAAAAAGCCACATGGACCGCATCCTACCACATATAGGCAAGGTTACCTCAAGCGTCAAATCTTGTCAGAATCAAACAAAAATGGAAAGATCCTTCAAAACAGCCAAAAGAGGAGTACACATGAAGTTTCGGACCATTCCATCATCATTTGGCCTAACTTCACTCCTCCATCAGCTGAGCAGGAGCTCCCGGCGGCGGTGAAGCCAGAAACCCGGGCACACAAAACAAAGCACACAGCTGGCCTCAAAACGCCAATAGGAAGCTCTACATCAAGTTTCGGGCCATTCCAACATTATTTGGTCTAAAAGGAAACAACCGCAATAAAGTCAACTCTCCTGGCGGCGACAGTATCGAAACATCAAAACTTCGATCCGAGCCTATGGATGGTCTCAAAATACCTCCAAAAGGCTCCATGTCAAATTTCAAGTCAAACCAACAACGTTTGACCCTCCAACAACCCTCGAGTAGTAAAATCAAGCCTCTCGGCGGCAAGAACCACCGACGCCATCACTCATCAAACAAAGCACATGGGCGGCTTCAACATGCTTCCAAAGGGCTACACATCGAATTTCAGGTCATTCCAGCGACGTTTGACCCAACTTCGACGCCCGGAAACAAAATCAAGCCTCCCGACAGCGGAGCTTCCCTGGGCCATGACATCCAAATCGGAGCTAATGGATTGCCTCAAAATGACTCCAATAGCCTCCCTGTCAAGTTTCAAATCAATCGGACATCGGTTGACCATACATCAAAGTGCGGCATCTCCCTAGCAACCAAATCAAGCCTACTGGCGATGGGACCCCACACGGCTTCAAAACTCAGAAAAAAGCTCATGGTTGGTCCTATGTACTGCTCAGGAGGCTTCACCTCAAATTTCAGGTCATTCCGACATCGTTTGACCTAGTTTTGACTTCTGACGGAAAATCGGCAACAAAGTCTTCTGCCTTTCCAGAAAATAAGAAACTTTGTCTTCCGATTTTCGTGGCTTCTCGTTAGGTTTTCTTCAGGAGAATCAAGTCAATAAATGAGGAAAAATCTTAAGAAAAATACAGGAGAAAAAAGGATCGAAAGAAAAGGGGGAAAATTCCCCATGGTCGCCGGCCCGGATTTCCACTGGAAGACCCTTTTTCTAACCTTTTTAGCATTTCGGGAGTTCCAGCCCCTGTGGTTTTTCGAAAATCTGATTCTTGATGCTCGAACTCGACTGATCTTCATAAACATTTCGGATCTGCCATCGAAAGCTTGAACTCATCATTGATCACTCTAAGATCGCCGACCGGCTGACTAAGAAAGCACACTTGCTGCCCGATCGATCGAGAAATCTACAAGACAGATGGTACTGGCCCACTGGTATCAATCAATGTCCGAAGTTGCATCGTCATCCGACATCAAACAACATGTGGATCCATCGGCGATCATCACAAGAAGAATTCCAAAAGATGCGGTACGGCCCGCAACTCTTCAAATGCCCTGGCGACCACTTAATTCTGTTAATTGACCCGTTTTATGACAACTTATTGTGGTTATTAACCCATTATTTTGGATGGCCCAATCAGAATCAAGCAAATGGGAGTTACAAATCAAATTAATCATGGCATTAAAACCATGAAACTCCTCTCATCATGGAGATTAAAGGCGATTAAATGCCTATCATTCTCCATCGGCCAATCAAAAGCCAAGAAAAAGGAGTTACAAAACAAATGAATTAAAAAATTGTAACTCCTCCCCATCATGGAGCATCAATACCATCAATGCAATCAATGCTCATAAACCACCCCATGGTTACCAAAAGCCTATAAAAAGGGGGTCATTCCGAGAAGAACAAAGGGCCCGGAAGAATCAGAAAAACGAGGGACACACACACACACACAGAGAAATCCAAGAAGAAAGCTTTGCTACTCTGAAGAAACTCTGCTACAACAAACACCACAAGGTGATTGAAGTCCCTTGGGGGGCCACCCCCCCTAAGACAAAGCTCTCTCTTTCTGTCAAACATGGTCTAGACGTGGCTTTTTCAGCATGTCTACTCGGTTTTTTATTAGATATAGGACCTCCCCTTGGTCTTTATCCTCTAAAAATCTGAGGTCCGAGCTAAGCCGAAAGAATCAAAGTATCATGTTCTCATCTAAAGGACGATGGCGAAGTCCATACATGACTTGCGACCATCGATCTGAACTTGTTCCCACAATCTCCTGAGAAGTCAAAATTCATTTTCTTACTTTTCTATTGTATTTTATATTTTTTGAAGAGACAAAAAAATCACAGTTCTTGTCTTTCACTATTGATGAGATTTATAAATCGCCTTTCACGGCAAAAATCGCCTTTCATGGCAAACATCGCCTTTTACGGCAAAATCTTCTTTCACGGCAAACAAAAAAAAAATCACCTCCTACGGCATTCAAAGAAAATTTTGTCTCTTTTCTTAAATATATGTACAATGGAAAGTTAGAAAAAAGATTGATTTCCTCTTCTACTTATGAGGGTGGATATCCAGATCACCATTTCTAAATTCCAAGTAGAATAAAAAATCTGGCATACCCGTACAAAAATGTTGATCTTCGATTCCTTCCACTCTGCCGGCCTCTCGGTAGCCCCGGGAAGGGCGGAGGAGAGAGTGGAAACGAAAGCCGGGACCATCAGTAACCCGGTCCGGGGTCGCAACAAAGCTCATCACAACCTATCTTTTATTCATTTACTTCATCTTGAATACTAGATAGATTATGCAAAGAGATCATAAACTTAGAGTCTTCACAATTTATTACTTCTTCTTTCTCTCTAAGTTCATCCTCTGAAGAGAATAATTGTTTGGTTAGCCTTTTAGATTCTTCTTTTAATCTTTTATTTTTCTTAACAAGCTCTATGGACAATGTATACAATTCATCATAAGCTTGTTGAATATCATCTTGATTTTCATCATTTTCTTCTTCTTTTAATTCAAATTGAGATTCATTAAATTTAAAGTTTGAATCTCCAATTGTTGGAAGGAGGGGGTCTAGAAGAATCTATAAAAGAATCTACACAATCTAATAGAGTGGAATCCATTCTAATGATTTTCATAAAACACACCACTAGGGTTCTAACTCTAGGTTTTTACACCTATTCAAGAGTTCCAAAACACTTGATCCTAACTTAGAGCACGAGGCTCTGATGCCTATTGAAAGTCCTACTCTGATAGGGTTTCAAATTGGGGAACCTAGACTAAGGATCAACTCCGGGTTGTTAAGCCTTATAATGGAGTAACCTCTCTCCAATACCAATTGAAAGTCTAGGATCCGAACCCTAAAGGGGGGTGAGCTAGAATTTTGTGACCAATCATGCCAAATTTTAACTTCTTTAAATAAACTAGTCATAAGTGATAATTAAGAAACCAAGTACAGAAGCTTACAAACACAAACATCACAAAGCACACACCATAACACAATGATTTATAGTGGTTCAGCCTCAATGCCTACATCCACTACCAGCTTGTTATCCTATACCCCACTAGATTTCCATTATCTATGCTTTTCAATAGGCTAAGCAATAACCTCTACAATATGCTTTTCTAAGGCTAAGTAATAACCCTACAATATACTTTTCTAGGCTAAGCAATAACCTTACAATGTACTTTTCTAGGCTAAGCAATAACCATACAATGTGCTTTTCTAGGCTAAGCAATAACCTTTACCAGTCTAAAGTTTTTATCTCTCAATTGTGTCTACGATATATTCAAGGAGATACAACTTAAGCTTTAATTACAATGCCTCATAATTAGGCAGCTATGAAAGTGTAAATCTAATAGTGAAAATCAAATCTCAATGAATGTATGCTAATAGTTTTTTAAAAGTTTAAAACACAAATTTTTTGATTGAAGTGAAATGCTAATCACATGTATAAAAATAACTTCTTGATGATATGACAATCAATGGCTCACAAGTTGTATGAAATTTTTAAAACATGTGATATATGAGTATAGTTTTTTTAAAAAAACAAATTAGTTGGCCTATGTGTTCATGGAATGAAAACAACTAACTAGAGATTCAACCAAGAATGAGATTCATGCTATGATAGAAATCAAAGTTTTGACAAGGCATGAAACCATTAAGATATGAATGTTAAAACAAACTTGGATTGAATTTAAATGAAGAATCCAAAACTACAAATCAATTCAAAGTGAAATACATGTAATGGATTCAATAAATCATAGTTAACATGCTAAAATTAATTTGCCAATAATTACAACAAAGCATGTAACATATGATGTGGAAAAGTAAAGCTTACTTAGAGATTTAACTCAATGAATCCAAGCCCCTAGCCTCCCTTAGCTCATTTCCTTTTTCTTGGACTTAATTCCCTCATAGAGTCACTCAAAGGTTGCTTCAATAGCCCAAGGAAGAGCTCATTTTATAGAAAAATGAGGATCCAACAGCTAGTTCAAACCACTATAAATCATTATGTTATTGTGTATACCTTGTGGTGATTATTCTTGTTAGCTTCTGCACATAGTTTCTTAATCATCACTTGTGACTAATTAATTTAAAGAAGTTAAAATTTGTCATAATTGGTCACTAAATTCAAGCTCACCCTATTCATCCCCCCACCCCTCAGGTTCAAATCCTGGACTCTTAGTAAGAAAATCAGATCATACAAAAAGGTTGATTCCTTCAAAACCACCAAGCCGTTAGAATTATTTCATATATATGGATCGTATAGGTCCAACTCAAACTGAAAGTTTTCGAGGAAAGAAATACATATTTCTCACTGTTGATGACTTCTCACGGCTAATATGGGTAATATTTCTTAGAGAAAAGTCCGAAACCTTTGAAGTTTTCTTTGATTTATGCACTTTATTTTATTGCTAACAAAGGAAGAGAATTTGGTGGTGTTGTTAGAATCCGTTCAGACCATGGGACTGAGTCTCAAAATACTAATTTCAATTCTTTCTGCATAAAATATGGAATCAAACATGAGTTTTATGCACCTAAGACAACACAACATAATGGGGTTGCTGGGAGAAAGAACCATGTTGTTCAGAAAATGGCACGGGCCATGCTTCATAGTAAAAATATTCCTGAACAGTTTTGGGCTAAGGCAGTAAATATTGCAGTTCATGTGATTAATCAAATACACCTCAAACTCGGAAATAAGATGACTCCATATGAGATTCCAGGACCTTTATGAATAAATGCTACATCCTAAGGGACCAGAAACATGCACTTAGGAAAATTCTACTTTACTAGAGTCCATCAATGTTGTGGTCAATGATGAAGGAACCTCAAAGCATTTTGAGGAAGATGATGATGTAATTCCTTTTCTTTTTACCTATGCAGGAAAATGAGTTAATATCGACAAAAACTGATGTGAATAAACATTCAGTCCCAAAGATGATTTAGAAGAATCAAAGACTCCACCTCTTGAGGTCATTTTTCCAGATTCAGAGTATGAAGATGACTACGCCAAGCAATCAGATGTACTAAAGCCTTCTTCCAAGGTCAAGTCAAATCAACTGCTAACTTAGGTCATTGGCAACGACTTGGAACGAATGAAAACTTGAAAGCAGGTATGCGATGAGGTAAGCCATGTATGTTATATTTCTATAGTTGAACCCAAAAACATAAAAGACGCTCTAGCGGATGATTGTTGGATAAATGCGATGCATGAGGAACTTGAGCAGTTTGAAAGGAACTGTGCTTACGAAGTTGATCCTAGACCCCAGCATTCAAATTTCATCAATACCAAGTGGATATTCAAAAATAAAACGGATGAATTCGGTCAAGTCATTAGGTACAAGGCTCGTTTAGATGCACAGGGCTATACCTAGGTCGATGGTATTGATTTTGATAAAAGTTCTGCCCCTATCGCTAGAGTTGAATCAATCCGTCTGTTAGTTGCAATTGCATGTTTTCTGAAAATCAAGCTATTTTAGATGGATGTCAAGATTGCATTTTTAAATGGGTATCTAAATGAAAAGGCCTACGTGGAACAACCCAAAGGCTTTCGGGATCCTCATTACCCTGATCATGTCTACAAATTGAAGAAAGCACTCTATGGTTTGCAACAAGCCCCAAGAGCGAGCATGGTATGAGAGATTGATTTCTTCCCTACTGGATAATGGCTTTAAGAGGGGAAGTATCGACAAGACCTTGTTTATCAAACATAACAAGAAAAACATTCTGATTGCATAGGTCTATGTCAATGACATCATTTTTGGCTCCACCTCTGACAATTTGATTGACAAATTTGCTGAGTGTATGTCAAGAGAATTTGAAATGAGTATGGTCGGTGACCTTTTATTTTCCCTGGGCTTACAGATTAAACAGTGTGAGAGTGGTATCTTCATTTATAAAACTAAGTATGCCCAAAATTTCCTGATAATTTTTTGGATGACATCCTCCAAACACTCCAAGACACCAATAATTACAAGTGCTAAACTGAGTTTAGACTCAAAAGGAAAGGATGTGAATGGGTATGATTGGTAGTCTCTTATACCTTATTGCAAATTGCCATAACATTGCTTATAGTATGGGAGTGTGTGCTAGATATCAATATAAACCTAATGAATCTCATGTCCATGCAGTGAAAATGATCATGAAGTATGTGAGTGGAACTGTTGAAAACGTGATTTAATGGACCAAGGATACCAAAACTAACATCGTTGGATATTCTGATGCTGATTAAGCCGGATGTGTGGGTGACCGGAAAAGCACTTCGAGAGGGTGCTTCTTTGTTGGAAATAATTTGGCCGCTTAGCTTAGTATAAAGCAGACATCGACTTCCTTGTCGACTGCTAAGGCCGAGTATATTGTTACTGGGAGTTGTTGCACTCAATTACTATGGATGAAACAGATGTTATCAGACTCTAGTATTGGACAAGATACAATGACAATGTATTGCAATACCAAGAGCGCAATTGACATTTTCAAAAATCCAGTTCAACACTCCCGCACCAAACACATTGACATAAGGCATCACTTCATCTGTGATTTAGTAGAAGAGAAAGCCATAGCCCTGGAATAAATTTCTACCGAAAACCAATTAGTTGACATCTTTACCAAACCCATGAATCCGCCTCATTTTGAATCCCTCCATAAATCTCTAGGGATTTCTCTTTTTCCCCGAACTCCACGTATTTTCTTAAATCTGTATGCACATGCACAAATTCACAAAGACCTTATATGATTGTTCAACATGTAATTTATTTTCAGTGCACGATTTTTAGTTTATGCTTTTTGCACTATGGATGCTCTTCCTATATTCATTAAGTGAAAGAAAGATGTGTGATAGCTCCCATTTGATTGAAGATTTTCAGTGGAGAGGGCTGCCATATTCATTAGTGTGAAAGTCACCGATGAAGGTTTGAATTTGATGAAAGTTTCAAAAAAAAAAAAAAAAGGTTGGGTGGGAGGGGCGAGTCTCCACACTGAACAAAGAATAATTCTGGGTGTGCTCCCTAGATTTCTCTGTCATTTTCATTTGTAACTAATAACATAAAAAAAGGGAGAGAAGAAGACAGTTAATGAGAGGAGATAAATTATTACTTGGTATGCTCCCTAGTTTTCAATTTATCGCATTTCTTTCAAATTTCAATGAGATTTTGGGGGAACATCCACCACAAGTTTTGAAGAAAATTGTCTCTCTTGATTTTTTTTATATCTCAATTTTCTTAAAAAAATTCTTAATATTTTGGTCTTGCACTTTCCACCTTTCATTATGTGCATATATATTCATGAAAATTCATTCTTTCTGCTCTTATTATTGAGTAATGGACTGATTTGACCAAAATATGAGAGAAAAGAGGGAAATATAACTTACCAACACTCAAAAATTCACTAGAGGCAGAATCATGCCACACTCTACCGAGCATTATGATAGCTCAAGCGAGGAACCACCCTTTCTCCCTTGCGAGGACAGGCCCCCTGGAGTTGTTATCATGCAGTGAAATAAAACCCAAAGTCTCACTCCATATATTTGTTGTGCATGTAAGAATCCAAGAGTTATAATTACTACCAAGGTAGAAGAAGGTCAACCCAAACCTGAACTCAACCCTAATGAAACTGAACATTCCTAATCCAATCCAGACCTGAATTGATGATCCATAATGGATTACAATTCAAGTTTTTTTCTGGTTTATTGAAATCAGGGCCCACCTATCATTAGGCCGACATATTGTACGATGACTGGGTATTTCATTCATAACAAGTACTAACCACTTAGTCATTGTATTACCAAGTCTACAAGACTGTTACCATAATTCTCTCATTTACTAAATCTGTGCTTTTGAATATATACAACTCATCCAAACCCGGTATATTGGTTGGATTTCTATCAAAGTCTTCTTTGTTTATGGTATCAAAGCATGATCAATTCTGAGGGATCTTTCCATAACTAATCAATTCTCCAATCAATGTGTCTATGGTATCCGGACCTTCCAAGTTACCCGGGTCACGTTGTCCTTTTCCTAACCGTTCGAGGTCTCTATTTCTAATAGAAATGCTGCTCGTGTTTCTATAGGACTTTCCCGACTTAGATGGACTACTTTTCTAGCCCAAAATTGTATTCTTTTTTGTTCTAAATTGTTTACCCCCAATGGAACTACCTACTTTCAACTATACGTGTATCTATACACTAAGAGTATCGGTATTACTCATGTACCCCCGACTTAACACTGATTTGAACACTGAACTACCTATCGTCCCCATATCAGCATTTATACACACTGTTAGAACCGGAATTTCTCCAATACCTCTAATCATAACTTGACTTAGACACTGGACTATCCTACACCTGAAATCTTGAGCTTACATTGATTCTCGAGTCGACACCACCTAGCTTGTCATTTTTCGTGTGTGTATGTATATATATATTGCTCATTGCAGTTTGTAGTCATTTATGTGACCAGTGTCACTAAAGTAACTATCTTGCCCGGGCCAGACTGGGTTCCCCCGTGGCAGGGCCAAAGATTTTAGATGACTGTCAACTCCCGAGTGAATTCAAAGGTACTATTAGACAATTTGATTGAGACAAGGGAATGGTCCCCTTCCGAGGATTATGCAACGTGGTTGCCATTTAGAATGTAGTTTACTTTTCTATTATTACTGATTCTTCTATTTTACTCATGATGCACTAACTTGTCTAGTCATACTATTACATGACCTTTGATTAATTAACATGTCATTTATATTCAGCTTTGTACCTACAAACTATGCTTTTTATTTTGGATACTTGCTATGAATTTGTCTGATCTACGCTTGTTGCCGCAGGTATGATTTCCCGACCTATACCTTAATACAACTTCTGAGGAGGCAATTGTTGAACCGCAGGTGGCGAGTATTTTTGGTGCAGAGGTTGTCATGTAGACTTTGTTCCTTGCACATGAGATGTGAAAAATACCTGGGAGTATTATTTTGGGTTTTGTATTTTGTTGTACTGTCCTTTGTTGGCCTTTATTTTGGGAATGCAATTAATACATCTTTTGTAATTTCTAACTTGATATATGGGAATGGCTTATCTTGTTTACTTAATCGTCTAGCTCTGTTATCCCTTGTTTATATTTAGACTAGTCTAACGATATGAGGTACATAATGATTCGGCTAGTAAGACATTAGTGAAGCAACACGAAATTCGATGAGCTCCGGACTTCGGGTTACACTGCAATGCAAGCTTCCACTAAATGTTCCATAATGGTGATTGATCTTAAAATTCTGACCTGTGCAGATCCTGGGGAAAATGAAAGATTGTGCAACAATAATCCTGTAATCACGGCCCCTTAATCGTACCCTGATTTTGGGGTTATGACATATAGCCCATGTTCAATCAGACCTTGGAAGAGGGAATCGATTATAAGGAGACCTTCTTGCCAGTATCCATGCTCAAGTATATCAAGTCTATCAGGATACTCTTATCCATTATAGCTCATCTCGACTATAAGATTTGGCAAATGAATGTCAAGACGGTGTTTCTTAACGGCCATGTTGAGGAAGACATCTATATAATGCAACCAGATGGTTTTGTAGTAAAGAACCAAGAGCAAAGAGTTTCCAAACTGTAGAAGTCTATTTATGGACTAAAGCAGGCATCTTAGAGTTGGAACATCCATTTTGACCAGGCAATCAAATCTTTTGGTTTTTGTCAAAATCTGGATGAGTCATGTGTGTATATGAAAAGTGAAGGAGGTGGGGTAGTTTTTCTTGTATTATATGTCGATGACATCCTTATCCTTGGGAATGATATAGGGATGTTGGTCAAAGTTTGGTTGGCAAAAATGTTTGATATGAAGGATTTGGGAGAAGCCAGCTATATCCTAAGAATCAAGCTTTATTGAGACCGAAAAATAGGATGATTGGCTTATCTTAAGCTGCGTACATAGATAAGATACTAGTACGGTTTACAATGCAAAATTTTAAGAAGGGTATCACACCTTTCAGGCATGGATTGCACCTTTCCAAGGATCAGTGTCCCAAGACAACTGAGGGAAAATAAGCGTATGAGAGCGGTACCATACACTTCGGCCATTAGCCTTGTAGACACCTCATTTGGCCCTCTATGCTAGACTTAAACACCTGTCATATATAACGGCGCCCCCATTTCACCCATAATTGAATGGTTAATGGTATAATTAAGAGTAATTAATGACGATGAAGATGCTTGTTGAAAATTTCATACTTAGTTCGACAGTCTCTAGAAATTCGTGAGAGAAAAGGCCGAATCGCATCGAGATTTCGAGTCCGACCCACTACTCACACAAGACTTAGGCTACAACACTATCCAAGTCTCTTCCAGACCACGTAGAACATGCTCAGGTTGATCCCAGAGGAATTACATTTGGTTTGCATGATTTAAAATGGCTAGAATCTTTGACCTAAATATCACTATTATTTCCTGAACTCTAATCATTAGGATGTATGGACCAAAAGGTTCTACGTTCCGAGAGCTTTCCGTCGATATATAGAATGTCCAAATCCGATGAACGAATCAAAAGATATGGTCGTCGAAAGATTACCCTGCGAAGCCCCCACCAGGCACACACCTGGGCGCCCCTGTAGGTGCACCCATGTGCCAAGGATGTACTTGGGCACCCACACAGGTGCGGCCAGGTCCCTGATTGCCCTAGGAAAGCACTTAGGTGCATATTTGACTGCATCCCGCTTTACCTTTCATAGTTCCGACCCGATCTCAACCTAAAAAACAAACCGGAACCAAACCCGAGCCCATTTGACCCAAGACATGACATGGGCGCACCCGTGTGTGCGCCCAAGTCCTGGAATCAACTTGGGCGCCACCCCAGGTGCGCCAAGGTCCACAGACATGTTAAAAAAAGCACTTTGAGGTATACTTAGGCATGATTTACTCTACCCTTCGCAGTTTCGACTCGGTTTAGACCCAAAAACAATCCGAAACCGGACCCTAGACCCATTAGGCTTCGGAATTAGACATGGGCGCCCCAGTCATGGGACCCACTTGGGCGCACCTCCATGTGCTCCCAAGTCTCCGAGAGCCCTATCTCACCTTGGTTTGCTTGAAACCTCTGGAAATCGTGCAAGAAGTAGCCCTAACTCTTCCTCCATGTCAAAATCACTATAAAGAGACCTCATAAACTACTTTTGCAAAAGGAGGCTACCAAAAAAGAGAGAAAAAGTAGAGTAAAAGAGAGAGAGAAAAAGAGAGAGGTCACAAAGGAGATCTCTAAATCTAGAAGAAAGGAGAAAGAAGATTGCTTTGGTTCTCCAAGACCAGCAATGGAGAAAGCGTCCCAAAGCTACGGATCTGCGCGAGAGCTTCAGTTTAGGACTTAAAGACGCAACCCATACCGATATTTCTAGATCTAGTTCTTTTGATTGGTATTCAGCACCATTAGTAGTTAGAAACATGCTTAGGACCATCCATACATTGTAGATCTGCATTAGTAGTAGTATTTTACAGTAGATCTGATACTTAGTATTCATTCATCATTAGAAACATGCTTAGCATCATCCGTAGTTTGTAGATCCACATTATTTTCATCATTCTGAACTCGTGATTCAAATAGATCTTGCATTCATATTGTTTTCGTTGGGAAAAATCCGAATTTGAGAAGGAAAAGCGCAATAGACTACTTGGGCGCCACTGTGGGTGCGCCCAAGTCCAAGTGCAAGGTTTCAGCCCGGTTTTCGCTTCTCCTGCACTTCATTGCTCAGATCCGAATTCATTCTCAAACTAGTTGATATCAGGACCCTCGGACCTATGACATTGTGTTCAAAATCACGCGAAAAACATCGAAAAAAAGAAACAAAAAAGAAAGAAAACACAGAAAAGCACTTGGGCGTCCCTACAGGTGCGCCCAAGTCCAAAGGTAGGGTTTTGACCCCGATCTCCCATTTCACATGCATTTTGCTTCGTAGATCCGAGTCCATCATCGTATAAGTTGATATCAGGGCATTCGGATTTGTTAAGAGTATTGAAAGAACCAAAAAGGGACCAAGCATATTATTGAAAAGAGGAAAAAGTACAGGAAGGTACTTGGGAGCAACCGTAGGTGTGCCCAAGTCCAAAAGTAGGCTTTTGGTCCCGATTTTCTGCTTCATGTGCATTTTGCTTCTTGAATTCGAGTCAATCCTCATATAAGTTGATATCAAGGCATTCGGATTTGTTAAAAGTATTGAAAGAGTCGAAAAGGGACCAAGCATATCATTGAAAAAAGAAAAAAAGGTACAGGAAGGTACTTGGGAGCAACTGCAGGTGCGCCCAAGTCCCTGCGAAGGGATTCACCCTCGAATCTTAGTGCTCGCATTATTATTTTCAAATCCGAAAGCTTTGACATTAATAATTCATAGTAGTACCTTGCACTTAGTCTCGAATTGTTAGAAATCATACCGGGATATCGCCAAAAGCCTGAAATACACCAAGTCCCGCAGACGGAACACTTGGGCGCACACACAGTGTGCGCCCAAGTCCTGCAAGAGCACTTGGGCGCCCCTGTGTGTGCGCCCAAGTCCCCAGTTTGACTTCCGGCCCATATTCTCCTCATTTTACATTGCGTTTAACTTGCTATTGGATCTCTGTGATAGTTTTAATTGATTGCTCAACTTCCAGACTGCAAAACTTTGGATTATCACACTTAGGTTAAGTAGCATTTATATTGCATAAGATACCCAAAAAAAATCATAAAATCATAAAACTCTTCCCTTCTTATCTTGCTCTTTAGTAACTAGAGAAGAGAACAAAAAAAATAAAAGAAATAGAAAAGTACATAAAAGGAAAAGAATAAACATTAAGTAAAAGACCCTAGATTGTTCTTTAGGATAGCTTGCATTGTTTTTTGCATAAAAAAACCAAACACCAAAAAAATCACAAAATCATAAAACACTTCTCTCATCTTGCTCTCTAGTAATTAGAGAAGAGAACAAAAAGAAATTAAAAGAAAAAGTAGAATTATAGAGTTAGACATTAACTAGGTAATCGTAGGTTATTCCATTAACGCTTAAGTAAATTAATAAACTTAATCAACCCTTATCTAGACACCCAATTAATTCGACGCAATTAATTAAAACACTCAATTAAAATCCACATACTTAATTGATTAATTAAATCCCTAAAATTGATTAACAACTTCTAATAAAACCCCTAATTAAATAAAACTTTAATCAACAAGTCCCAATTAAAATCCCGATTAACAAACCTAATCAATAAGCTTTAATTTACTAAGGCCCTAATCAATGAAATCCAATTAACAATTCTAAATTCAAACCTTAATCAAACTTTAATCGAACCTTGATAACCAACTCTTAATTTAAACCCTCATCAAAATAATATACCAATCAAATCCCGAAATTAAAAACATCTGCTAACAAAAACCGAATGCTTGAAATTAACTTAAAAACACCCTAGAAGATAACAAACTACTTAGACCGACACTTGGGAGCAACCACAGGTGCGCCCAAGTCATCTCAGACACTTAAGAGCAACCACAAGTGTGCACAAGTCATCTCAGACACTTAGGAGTAACCACAGGTGCTCCCAAGTCATCCCAAACACTTAGGAGCAACCATAGCTGCGCCCAAGTCACATTTAGTTCGGGAATCACCAAATCCCTGTTAACTTCAAACCTTGACCCAAATCAACACACTAAAACACCCTTACGATTTGAAACAACTGGAGCCAGAAGCCTAGGTTAACCTAAAATATCGGACCGGCTTAAGCTACAACAACATCCACATAAGCACCAATCTCTTGACACTCAGCCTTCTCTAATCACTAAGAAATCTAATTAATTGAAACCTAACTTAATTTTAATCAATCCAACACAATAAAAACACAGTTAATTTAATAAACATGAAACAATAAAAATTCAACCTCAAATCAATCCAAAAAAAAGAAAAACACGCGAACCGAACACTTGGGCGCCCCCACAGGTGCGTCCAAGTCATCCAGAGAGACTTAGGCGCCACCATAGGTGTTCCCAAGTCCCATTCTAGCCCCGGGACCATCGAATCCCAATTCGCTTCAAATCTCGATTAAAATTAACATCTTAGAACCCTTATCGAACCAACAACAGCCTCGAAATAAGAAATTCAATTAGCTTAAACCCATCCGGAACCTCGAATCAGGGAAGAGTGACCAAAGAATTTCAAATTCCAACCTGGACGCCACTACTGGTGCGCCCAAGTATACAGAAACACCTAGGCGCACACACAGGTGCGCCCAAGTCCTTTGTCAAATCCAAATTGAGAACCCTAGTTAAGTTTCGAGTTCCAGACTTAAGACTATTAAAATTAATTGACCCAAAACATAAGACAACGTCAGAACAGAAGCTTACATTAATTAAAACCCCACGAAACTCCAAACCCAAGCCAACACCATCGCAACCAATCGAACCACATAGAGCAGCCACTTGGGCGCCACCACAGGTGCGCCCAAGTCACCAAGAAGACCTAGGCGCCACCACAGGTGCGCCCAAGTCCTTCGTACCCCATTTTACTGGTTTTGACACCTTTTAATCATTTAAAGTGAAACCCAAGACTCCAGAACCTTTAACACACTAAAACAGAACCTTAAAACACTCTTAACTCATCCCTAAATAACTCTTAATCAAACCATAACTTAAAACAAACCAAATCAAAATTAGTAGGCTGTTTAGACATAGGAGCTATCAAACTAAGACAATTTACACCCTAGCATTAGATCGGGTTTCCCTATTAGATAGATTAGAGCATTAGGCTTCGTCCCATCACTTTTCCTGTTCCGTTAAGGGACCGGGAGAGCCAATGTGGGCGGTCTAGGACCTTAGGTTAGGGTTAATCCGATGATCAGTAATAAAGCATTAATCACGTAAATCCAAGTAAAATCCCTTAGTTAGGCCCTTCTAGCCACCAATATCAAAAATCCATAAAAACTATAAAACAAACAAAATAAACCCAAAAATATTTTCCTTTTATTTCTTCTTCCACCTCAGGTGCCAGATATTTAATTGAACTTAATGATAAAAAGGGAATGAAGAACTGATTTCTAAAATTGAATGGATGAGAATGATGAGATGAGATGAATGGTTTCGCACACACTTTTAAAACAATCACGGCCCATCGGCCTTCCTAAAACAAATACCGGCCCATCGGCCACCTCCAATTAATTTCGGCCCATCGGCCTTTTCACTATTATCACTCGTGTATCGCACACGAAAACACAGAAATCACAAGTGAAAGTCTCATTTGCATCATCGTTTTGGTTTGCAAAGTCAGCCTTTAAACCCCATTTTGCCAAGGGATTCGAAGGGGGTACCCGGGAACGGAGCCGATTCTCTTCTTAAACATTTGGCACCTCCCCCCTTTTATTTTCTTTATTTTAATTATTTTATTTTACTTGGATATACTACGATTTTGCTATGTGAGGATTAGCCTTATTTGGACTTTAACTCATAACCCTGAATTGACCCTATATTAAAGAGACCTAGAGAGACCCAAATTAATGTGATAAGACAACTGTCGTATATTGCCGGCAGCATATTAGACGAGAGGAAGAACCCACCTATTTATTTTCTCCCTTTTTTTTTTTCTTCGGCTTTCGTCGAAGAACGGTGTTACAGCCGTTACCGTAGCTGGCGATCGTGATCCGTCAATTTTGAGGGTAGTCGGAATCCTCATTTTCGATGTAAAATTTAAATAGCATATATAGATGAATGGAGATTTTCCCAAGCCCATGGGAGGCGCGGGGGTGTCGAAATTCACATCCGACAAGCCTCATGTATGCTATGCTTTGTACTAGACTGGATATCTGTCACGCAGTAGGCCTAGTCAGCAGCTATCAATCGAGCCCAGGTCCTAACCATTGGACTACTGTAAAATGGATTCTCAAAGCTTGAGAAGCACTAGAGATTACATGTTAATTTATGGCAATGATAAGTTGATTCCAATTGGAAACACAGATTCTGACTTCATGTCAGATAAGAATTCCAGGAAATCCGCCTCTGGATATGTGTTAATGCTTGGCGGCGGAGCTATCAGCTGGAGAAGTATAAAACATGAATGTACAGCTGATTCCACCTTGGAGGCTGAATACATAGCGGCTTGTGAAGCAGCTAAGGAAGTAGTATAGCTCAAAAGATTTTATATGGAACTTGGAGTGGTACCTTTGGCGTAACAGTTGCTCACAGTTCACTATGACAGCAACAAGGCAGTCGCACAATCCAAGGAACCAAGTAGCCATAAAAGCCAAAAGCACGTACAAAAAAAATATCATCCAATCAGAGAGATCGTGCAAAGAGGTGACATAGCTATCACGAAAATAGCATCCACGATAATCTCGCAAACCCCTTTACTAATCATTTGGCTACTAAAGTCTTTAAGCGACATGTAGACGGGATGAGCATGAGATGCAACCCTGACTGGCATTAAGTCTAAGTGGGAGATTGTTAGATTGTATAACCTTAATCCCATGGATAATCTGGATAAATTGATTTGTTTCATTAATTAATTTATATTTTCATGCTTTATTCATGAGATAAATGGTATTTTATTCTATGTTTGCACATGACCAATACAAAATAACACGATGGTTCATGAGATGAATCGGAGCCCACAAGTCTATTGATGTGATCTATGTGTGTGGATGGGATCTACATACAAAAGACATAGATTACAAATCTTATACATAAGATGATTCACAACCAGTGATGAGATTGGGCATCTCATCTAATAAGATCGTAACACTATGATCACTATGAGATAGTGTGATATGTCTCGATCATCAGAGTGTAAGACTCTAGATCATTGTGCTGGTACATTGGATGTACTGAAGGACCATGAGTAGCACCTTGTACAAATATGTCTTTGATTAAAGGATTGCTCTCATAATTCCCAAGCAATATGGGGTCCAGATTCCTAGTTGGAGCCAGATTCAAAAGGAATCCCTAGTGGTCCCCATAATAGCCCTAATAAGAGAAGGTTATTAATCTCATTAGAACTCTTAAGGAAAGGAGGAGAATGTTATTAATCTCATTAGAACTCTTAAAGAAAGGAGGAGTAGGATACTTACTAAGAATAGAAGTGAGAATCTTCATATAAGAGGAGGTGTGCCATAAAAAATAAATAAGAGGTGAGGGTTAGAGATCTCTATACATAATAATCTCTCAAGTTCCTCTCTCTCTTCTTCCTCTCTCTCCTCGGGTTTCCTACTAGAGATCTAGGGTTTTCTTCTTCTTGGAGATCCCACCATTCTCTTTTAAAAGTTCTCTAAGAGGGTCACTGCGTGGAAGAACACAAAGGCAATGGAGATCAACATTTACGAAAGGAGCTTTTCATTAGAGATCGAGTTCTCAATTAGAGCACAACCAAGCTCTAAAGGTATTGATCTATTATCTATTTGAATTAGTAGATCTACTTATGCTTGTTGTTTATTGATTTATCTTCTTGATGGATGTTTGATCTTAATGCATGAGATTAGGGTTTTAGATCTTGGGCTTGGGTTCTTGGCTTTATGGATATTTGATCCCTGCATCAAGTGGATCAAAAGTTTTGATTACCTATCCATGAGGCCCACCTACTTCCAACACCTTAATCCTACCCAGATTTTGGGGTCGTGACATATAGCCCATGTTCAATCAGACCTTGGAAGAGCATCTTCCCTGAAGCTTTGTTCTTTACATAGAAGCCGTTGTCATCAAAACAGAAGTAGCAGTGATTATCGTGAGAAAATCATGGAATAGATAGTAAACTAATAGAAGTCTGACGACAATGTAAAACTTGACAAAGAGAAAATCTAGACAATGGTGTCTGTAAAATGGAAGTACCAGTATTAGAAATAGAAAGTCCGTGTCCATTACCAAATTGAACAATGTCGGAGCCATGAAACAGAGTGTGGAGAGACAAGTTTCCCAAGTTGGAGGTAACATGGTGCGTGGCACCAGTGTCAAAATATCAAGGTTGAGGCAAGTTAGGCTAGTGAGGGGGAACCATGGTAGCTAGGCGTTGAGGCAGCAGACATCCCCGATATGCAAAGTCCATACAATGGAAGCAATCAATAGAGAGATGACCCACTTTACCACAGATCTGACAAGTTAGGCATGGTCGTGAAGCATCGGCACTGGTACCAGATGGCGACGACAGTGGTAATTAACCTGGAGCATCTCAGAAAAGGACACTGATAGTTGGGGCCTCGAGATGGACAAGTTGTTTAGCCAGGGCATTCACGATGCTACTGGTTTTGGGGAGGCAGTGGGTCGGCCTTTGGTACAGGAATCCGACGATGAAGTTTTGCTAGCAGTGGAGGACTCAAAAGTAACATCATCGGCAAGACAAAGTTCTTCACAAATGAGGAGAGTATGGAGCTCCTCCAATGAGACAGGGTCATGTCACGATATGGTGCGAATAGATGTATGAAAGGGACTATAAGGAGATGGAAGACCTGACAATGTATAAAGAATAAGGTCTTCCTCATGACTAATCGGAGCATCACACATTGCAAGTTGATAGGCAATGACCTTGATTCGATGAAGATATTCTTCCATCGTAGATGAACCTTTCTTGACATGTTGAAGATGCTCCTTAAGTTCAATGACGTGAGAGCGAGAAACAAAACCGTAACGATGCTCCAATGATTCCTATGCATCTTTTATAGTTTCCATGACAACATTATAGGGGAATGTAGAATCTGAAAAGGTAGCATTGATACATGAGAAAAAGGGTTTGGTCATGTTCAAACCAGTCAGAAAAGGGTTCATTCGGAGAGGATTCAATAGAAGCAAAATTTTATTGTTTTGCTCATACTGCTACCAAAATCACTTGGTTATGCTATCTTTTATGTGATCTACACATTCTAGCATCTAATATTTTGGTAATTTGGCATGAGGACGTTAGTGAGATTTCTCTTTCTTTCAACCTTGTCTTCTTTACTCGGACTAAACACATCAAGATCGACTACCATTTTGTCCGTGAGAAGGTGGCCCACAAGAAACTTGATGCTCGATTCTTTTTTACGTTAAATAAGTTCGCGGATATCTTCACCAAAGGTCTTCCTTTCAATCGTGTTCGTAATCTCCAAGCCAAGCTTCGCGTCTAGTCTTGCCCACATTAGAGAGATGGGGGTTTGATAGAGAGCACTTTGGGCCCATCTATCCTTAGACCCAAATACTGTACTAAATCATCTCATCACACAGCTGGGCCTACACTTCAAAATGAAAGATTTGGGCCCATTAACATATTTTCTCGGAGTCAAGATTCAATGTACTAAAAGTGGGTTGTACTTTTCGCAAGTAAAATACATCATTGATCTTCTTGTAAAGTGAGATAAGGTTGGTTGCAAATAGGTTAGTTCTCCTTCTTCCAAGACCGAGTTTGTCAACCAAGTTTGTCAATTCATGCATGCCCCCACTGACACTCACATGATCGTTGTATCTTTGCTTTCTTAAGGGAACTTTACAATATGGGCTACTTTTCCGGCCTGGCCCATTTTCCCTCCAAGCCTACTGCAATGCAGATTGGGCCGACTCTCTAAATGATCATTGCTCCATAAGTGGCTTTTGTGTTTTTCTAGGCCCAACCCAATCTCTTGGTGCGCTAAAAAATAATCCACTGTGGCCCACTCATCAATGGATGCAGAATACCATTGTTTGGCTATATTGTTGCTTACATCACTTGGTTATTCTCTTTTATGTGATCTACACATTCCATTGTCTACAATTCCAGATTCTTCGCACCTCATTCAGTTTAAACCTTTTCAAATCAAAGAAGACACACCAAATGAAGAGAAGCTGGTGCAAATCTTTGACACTAAGGAGCAAGTCTTGTGCACTAAGACTATTCATTGGGGGAAATTAATTTAGGAGAATAATGGACCAGAAGAAGCCATTTGGGAGTTACAAGATCAGGTCCAGAGAAAGCATCCATATCTATTTTCTGAGGTATGTTTACATTAGGAGGACCAAATGTTCTCAGGTAGAGAGGATGTGAGATTCTTGATTTTAATTATGTGATTATTATTTAATTAATTGTGATTAATAGTTAATAATCTTATTTTACGTGTTAAATTGGTTACTTTGGTAAATTTTGATCATAGAAAGGACCAATTTTTTATTTAAATTATATGTAGGGGGTTAATTGTAAATATGATATTCTCATTTTTCTTGGTTTTAGTGGTTTAAGAACATTAATTCGAACAACTTTTATTCTTGAACCCCCACAGTTTTGATGTGTTATTTGATTAAAAATGAGGCGTTTTCATCACTAGGGACTTATTTGTAATTTTGATTTTTAAGAAGATTTGTAATGGTGAATCATTCTATTGTTCTAGATTCATTGGAAAATGAGTCAAGTTCTGAGAAATTTTTGTTCTTGGCTCAGTCTCATTTCAAGTTGTTTTTTCCAGTGGAATTTGATACTTATAAATCTGGACTTTTTCAAGATTTCTTTAAGTTTACCATCCTTGAGATTACAAGAGAATTCTTAGATTCTCTCGCTTTTTCTAAATTTTTCCAGGTTTCTCTCATTCATCCCGCCGATTCTCTTCTTTGTAACATAGAAAACTCTACTATGTAATGTTTTCCACATGCTTCATCTTCTCTTTCTGTTACTTCTTTTTCTCTTTTTCATTCGTCTCGTTCTTCTGTGTTTTCTTTCTGGTATGGAATGGCTAATAAGGATGGTTATATGTTTTCTTTAAAGGAGATTGACAGAGATTCACTAGAAAAACAAGTATCCAACTCTTCCTCTCTGTCTCTCATCTTCTTCATTTGCTTTTAGAAGCCACGACCGTCATCTTCTTTATCTTCCTCCCGCTTGTTATTTTTCTTATCCTCATTATATATTACAACTTGTCATCAGCTGCTTACTTGTTGAAGCTATGAAAGCCAGAGTATTGTCTAATTGGTAGAAGCTAGTAGTTGTAAGTAAATTGATGTGATACATAGTTTGGCTTCTGAGTTTTTATGAAATTCTGCAAATTCAAGAGATTAAAGGTTTCTTTGAGTTAGTAGGTTGTGTTTCAAGTTCCAATGATGGACTTTATCATGTTTCCTTATGCTATATAATGTTATTAAAGTGTTCAAAAAATAAAGGAATGAAAGAAACTTATTAAGAAGCAGAAAAAAGAAACTCGAAATTGAGTTTCTCCATTCTGTGAGATCCCAGTTGACCGTTAAATGTCTTACGGTTGACTGTGGACACACTACAGGTAGCGTAAAAGCTTATCTTGGAATATCAGTTTTACCATGTTTTTTTTGTTTATTATATCAATTTAGTAGCTCAGTGTAACTGATGTAACGTTCGACGTTACAAGAGATCCTGCCACTACCAGGAAGTTAAGACAGTGAAAGAGACTGGCCCATGTGTAGGTGAGTGGACTTCGGAGGAGATTACGTAAACATATGGATGACTGAAACTCATCGCAACGGAGAAGTGTTCCGTGGGTGGAAACATCTAGGAAGGTTTCGATGGCCATGTGATGAGTTAGCTAAACGACTTTTGTATATAAGCCCATCTCTATAAATTATCTAGACTTTTCAATTTTAAATTATCCCGAGACCATGATGCTCTGTTTATCACCTATTTATGTATGTAAATATTTTATCATAGTTCATATGCTTTCGCAGGAAAGTTTTAAAATTTTCATATTCGTTTTCTTTTCTTTTTCCTTAGGAGAAAATTATATATTTTATGTTTTTTTTTATGGAGAAGAAGATGAAGATGTGTGAGATGGATGGCTGATTTGTAATATAAGGAGGTAAAATTTATGTCTTTTATTCATTTTACGAATGGACATGGTCAAAGAAAAAGGTGATTTTTCAATTAATTGTTGGTTCTTCTTTATTATTCATGTCCCATGAGTTCTTATTTTCACAAATAAATATAGGGTTTTGCTTGCAATCCTTTAATAGTGAAGAGGATCCGGCGTAAACAGCGAGAATTTAACCTTTGATCTCCCCTTAGATTGGATCCTAGCGGAGATTATCTAAGCTATATGCATTTTGGATCATTAGGTCGAGTGAATCATAATCCTTTGATGCTTTTTTACTAATTTATACTTACTGCAATTGGTTTTCTAATAATTTTATTGTGACTGCAACATTCTTCATAGATTAAGATCTTTAGAATTAGAATTTTTAGATCAAGAATCCTTTTAATTGGGTAGTAATTATTCTAATTAAAATTTAATTCATGACAATTGGATCTATAGATTTTAATTGGGCTAGATTTAGATTCTAATTAGATTAGGTCAAGTGTATTGCTATTTCCATCCCTGTGGATCAACCTTGGACTCACCATGTACTTCATGACAAGCCTACACTTGTTCAGGTTCGCATCATCTTCTTATCCCTTGACTTTTTTTATCTAATAGACCCACTCACACTTATCACTTTACTACATCCAAAGACCTTATAATTACATCGTCCTCATACTAGTTCACTGGAATCAAATATTATGCCAAATAATGTAACGTTGGGCTTTAGGTCCTTAGGCTATTTGGACCTTTCACAAAAGGCTAAAATGTTTTCTTGTTTTCTAGCATACGTCATATTTGTGATTAATTCAGCGTACTCAACACACAGTTCTGATTGTTTTCTAGCGCATGTCATATTTGTGATTAATTCAGCTTACTCAACATACAATCTCAGGTTTTTGGCTCAGAAAAAGGGGACTCGTGCGTTCGAGCGTTCCAAGCGTTCGACAACTCTGGCTTTTGCCTGGGGCTTTGCATAGTTTGGGGAAATTGTGTTTTTCCCTTTCTTTTACCCTTTTCCCCATGTACCAAAGATAAGCTGAATCCAACCCAATACCAATAATAACCACCTCTAAATCAAAAGGGAAGAGAATCAATAATCTAATCACCCAACCACCAAATAACCCAAAATCCAATTAAAATGGGAATTTAGAAGAACCTGTATGCACAACAGTAAGGAATCAAAGATAAAATACACATTCCATCACAAATTACATCTATATTCTTGCCTTAATTTGAAGTTGGTGACAATAAAATAGGATTCCTAAACCAAAGCACAATCTGAGATCCCCACAATGCACGAACACAATCCCACCACAGATCTAACATCGAAAATGGGAAACGGAATGCTCAGACGAGCAGATCTATGGTATTCCTATCCAAAACCTACAATTGGAAGGAAATGGAAATATCCCTAATATGCAGATTTACTCCTAATGGTTTGAGGATATGGTTTTCTAAGATGAGAACATTGCGAAAAGAACGATGGCAGTTTCTGATTGCAATTCCAACAACCGAATCCTATAGTTACAAGAGCCTGGGAAGTTGAAAAGGAAGGAAGGAGAAGAATCGTAAGGAGTTGTAGAAGAAGAAGGGAGGGATAAGAGCGTGCAATTTTTAAACAGAGGATTTGGTTAAGAGAGAGAATAATCTCTGGTATCTTCTTAACGGACTGGGCCTGGGTTAATAGGTTAAACTGCGGGTCAGGTCATATACCTAGTGGCCCAACTCACCGATCAAGAAATCTAATCTAACATGCCTAGACTCTAGCCACTTATTTAACT
The DNA here is from genome assembly GCA_028538565.1 of Umbellularia californica. Classification (NCBI taxonomy): domain Eukaryota; kingdom Viridiplantae; phylum Streptophyta; class Magnoliopsida; order Laurales; family Lauraceae; genus Umbellularia; species Umbellularia californica. The sequence continues at coordinate 32,362,640 of JAPQWN010000011.1, forward strand.
AAGATTTATTTAATTAAAATAAAAACAATCGAATAAAAACAAAATATAGTGGGACCGGAATCTTACAATCTCTCTCGTGCATCCCCCATAAAGAAAAGAATAGTGAGGGAATCTAAAATCTCGATCATTTGCCAGTCCATTTTGGAAGGAGCCTTGTCTCTCCTTAGCATTTTTCAAAGTTAAAATTGAACTTGAACTATCTGCATTAGCTCACACGCATGCCGACCCAATTTCCATACGGCATCAAAATCCAAGCCAAGGCCCCACCGAAACCAAACCGAATTTCAATCAGGTGGAGCAATTTTTTTTTTCTCTGGCGCAACCCCAACTTGGAATAGCTGTCCATATTGAGCGCGAAAGTAGGAAGAAGCTCTTGGTCCCACGTGAAGGTTTCAAAAATCCTTATTATGTCAACTCTCAACTTTAATATTTTTCACTCCTTCAAAGCAAACCCTCAGCACCCTAGAGAACTATTCTAAGTTGTGCATCCCACCTTTCCTATGCCTGTTTTATATTTTTTTGGTAAAAACCTTTACTGTGCCTGTTAAAAGTGTGAATTGTCCACGAGTTTTTTCTAATCTAACCAAACCAAACCAAACCAAGCCTTTTCCCACTAGGTGGGGTCGGCTATATGGATTTGCCGACGCCAATCAAATTTGTTTAGGGCCATGTCCTCTGTTAAATCCATGTGGGCAAAGTCATGTTTAATAGTTTCATTCCAACTTCTCTTGGGTCTTCCTATCCCTCTCCTACTCTTAGCAATCTCCATGCCTTCACACCTTTTAACAGGTGCCTCCATTGGACGCCTTCTAACATGGTCGAACCATTTTACTCGATTTTCTCTCATTTTATCTTCAATCGGTGCTATTCCTACTTTGCCCCTAATCTCCTCATTCCTAATCATATCTCTCCTTGTGATCCCACACATCCATCTTAGCATTCTCATCTCCGCAACTTCCATCTTCTTAACATGATTATGCTTTACTGCCCAACATTCTGATCCGTATAACAACGCTGGTTTTACCGCCACCTTATAATACTTTCCTTTAACCTTGAGGGGGACTTTCCGATCACACAAGACCCCCGAAGCACTCCTCCATTTGGTCCACCCGGCCTGAATCCTGTGACTTACATCAGTATCAATCCCTCCATCCTGTTGCACCATTGATCCCAGGTACCTAAAGTTTTCTTTCTCTACAATCTTTTGTGTGCCCAAACTTACTTCTGTGTTACCAAGTGTCCTACTTTGACTAAACTTGCATTCAATATATTCCGTCTTGCATCGACTTAGCCTAAACCCTTTTGGCTCTAACGTTTTCCGCCACACTTCAAGCTTAGCATTCACTCCTTCTCTCATCTCATCCACTAAAACAATGTCATTTGCAAATAGCATACACCACGGCACCTCATCCTGAATATGTCTTGTAATCTCATCAATAATTAGGGCAAACAAGTACGGGCTTAACGCTGAGCCTTGGTGTAGACCAATCGTGATAAGAAACTCCTTAGTCTCTCCGCCAGTCGTCCTTACAGATGTCACGACTCTATCATATATATCCTTTATCGCCTCAATATATGCGGCACACACTCTTTTCTTTTCCAGTACTCCCCATAGAATCTCCCTAGGAACCCGGTTATAGGCCTTCTCCAAGTCAATGAACACCATATGTAAATCTCTTTGACCTTCTCTATACTGTACCATTAACCTCCTCAGCAGAAAGATAGCCTCCATGGTTGATCTCCCAAGCATAAAACCAAATTGATTCTCTGAAATGTTTGTTGTTCTTCTTAGTCTTCTCTCAATAACTCTCTCCCATAATTTCATCGTATGGCTCATCAATTTAATCCCACGGTAGTTCGCACAGTTCTGAATATCTCCTTTGTTCTTGTATATGGGTATAAGAATACTTTTCCTCCATGCATTAGGCATCTTCTTGCTCTTTAGCACTACATTAAAAAGCTTTGTCAACCAACTTATGCCATTCTCCCCCAAGCACCTCCAGACCTCAATAGGGATACCATCTGGCCCAACCGTTTTCTCATTCTTCATCCTTTTCAATACTTCTATAACTTCTTCCCTATGATTCTCCTATAGAACATATGATTCGATTCTTTCCTAGAAATGGTAAGCTGTCCCAATTGAATGTCACTACTACTGCTTTCGTTAAATAACTTTAAAAGTAGCTCTTCCAACGCTCCTTTATCTCCTCTTCCTTTACTAATACATTTTCATCCTCATCCTTTATGCATTTAACTTGGTTTAAGTCCTTGGTCCCCCTATTTCTGGCTTTTGCAAGCTTGAATATCTCTCTTTCGCCTTCCTTAGTGTCAAGTCGCCTATATAGCTCCTCAAATGCCTTTGCCTTGGCCTCACTAACTGCCATTTTGGTTTCTTTTTTTGCTTCTTTATACCTCTCCAAGTTCAGTGCATTTCGATCCTTTTGCCAAGTTTTAAAGCACTCTCTTTTAACTCTTATCTTGTCTTGGATAGCCTCGCTCCACTACCATGCCTCCTTTTGTGCCGAAGCACCCCCTTTGGATTATCCTAAGACTTCTTTCCCTACCCTCCTAATACACTCTACTACCTTATCCCACATATTATTTCCACTCTCATTTACCGCCCAAACGTCTTCCTCTAGTACTCTTTCCCTAAATGCAAGTTGCTTATCACCTTTCAAGTTCCACCATTTAGTCCTTTACCATCTGTACAACATCTTTTTTCTAGTTCACCTTTGTGGCTGCACATCTATGATCAACAACCTATGTTGGGAAGTCAAGCTCTCCCCCGGTATAACTGATGGACCCGAAAAAAAGGGGGAATCTTCCGTCCTCTCCCTCCGCAACCCGGGGGCTGACCTGGGTCTCGGCGGAGGAGGGAAGATCTCGGGCATCAACATTTTGTACGGGTATGCCAGATTTACTTTCTACTTGGAATTTGGAATAGTGATAATCCGGAGATTCACCTTCACAAGTGGAAAGGAAATCAATCCATTTTTCTAACTTTTCAAATTGCATAAATATTAAGAAAAGAGACAAGTTTTTAGAATGCCGTAAGAGGCGTTTTTGTTTGTTTGCCGTGAAAGGCGATTTTGCCGTGAAAGGCGTTTTTACAAAACTCATCAAATATGAAAGACAAGAATTGTGATTTCTTTTTGTCTCTTTAAGAAATACAAACTACAATAGAAAAGGAAGAAAAGGGATCTAACTTCTCAGGAGATTGTGGGGACACGTTAAGATTGACGGTCGCAAGTCATGTATGGGCTTCGCCGTCGTCCTTCAAATGAGAACATGTGATGCTTTGATTCTTTGGCTTGGCTCCTAACCTCGGTTTTTTAAAGGACAAGGACCAAGAGAAGGTCCTATATCCAATGAAAAACCAAGTAAACGGGCTGAAAAGCCGCGTTTAGGCCATGTTGGAGAAGGAGGTGACCTTGGGGGGGGGGGGGGGGGGGGGGTGGCCCCCCAAGGGACGTTGATCACCTTGTGGTGCTTCCGGGAGCAAAGTGGCAGGACTTCGTCTCTCTCTTGGATTTTCTGAATTTTCAGAGCTTGCACTTGGGATCCCCTTTTCATCATGCTTTCTTCTTGGAATGGACCTCCTTTTATAGGCTTTTGGTAGCCATGAGGTGTTTATTGGCATTGATGGTCATGATGAAAGAATTGATGAGGAGTTACAAGATGCTTTGATTCTTTGGCTTGGCTCCTAACCTCGGTTTTTTAAAGGACAAGGACCAAGAGAAGGTCCTATATCCAATGAAAAACCAAGTAAACGGGCTTAAAAGCCGCGTTTAGGCAATGTTGGAGAAGGAGGTGACCTTGTGGGGGGGGGGGCCAAGGGACGTTGATCACCTTGTGGTGCTTCCGGGAGCAAAGTGGCAGGACTTCATCTCTCTCTTGGATTTTCTGAATTTTCAGAGCTTGCACTTGGGATCCCCTTTTCATCATGCTTTCTTCTTGGAATGGACCTCCTTTTATAGGCTTTTGGTAGCCATGAGGTGTTTATTGGCATTGATGGTCATGATGAAAGAATTGATGAGGAGTTACAAGTTAATTTTGTAACTCCTTTTTCAAGGCTTGTGATTGGCCGATGAAGGTAGTGGGCATTCAATCACCTTTATGCTTCATGATGATGGGAGTTTCATGGGTTTAATGCCATGATTGCTTGGATTTGTAACCCCCAAATGCTTGGTTCTGATTGGGCCGTCCAAAATAATGAGTTAATGACTGCTTTAATGGGTCAATTAACGTCATTAAGTGGTTGCCAAGGCATGTGAAGAGTCGCGGGCCGCGCTGCGCCTTTTGAGATTCTTCTTGCAATCATCACGGGTGGATCCACGCATCATTTGATGTCGGATTGCGATGCAATTTCAGACATTGATTGATGTTGGCGGGCCGGTGACATCTGTCTTGTCAATTTCACAATCGGTCGGACAGAAAGTGCACTTTCTTGGTCAGCCGGTTGGCGATCTTGAGGCGATCGGTGATGATTTCATGCTTTTGACGGCGGATCCGAGATGTCGACGAAGATCAGTGGTTTTGAAGCACCAAACATTGGATTTTCAGAAAATCACAGAGGCCAGAACACCCGAAACGCGAAAAGCATAAAAAACGGACACTTCGGCGCAAAATCCGGCGACCCGGATTTCCAGGGTCGCCGGGCGACCATACAACCAGGGTCGCCGGCGACCCTGGGCCAGGGTCGCCGGCGACCATGGGGCTTTGGCCCGTTTGGTCGCCGAGCGTCGTTTCGGCCGTTTTTTCGTCTTTTTCTTCCCTTTTTTCTTCTGTATTTTTCTTGAAATTTTTCCTCAATTATTGACTTGATTTTCTTAAAGAAATCTTGACGAGAACCCTCGCGAAATCGGAGCACAAAGTTTCCTATTTTTCGGGAAAGCCGAAGACTTTGTAGCTGATTTTCCGTCAAGCGTCGAAACTAGGTCAAACGATGTCGGAATGACCTGAAAATTGAGGTGAAGCTTCTTGAGCAGTGGATAGGACCAACCATGGGCTTTTATTTGAGTTTTGAAGCCGTTTGGGGTCTCATCAATGCTTCACTGGATTTTGCTGCGGGGAAAATGCCGAGCTTTGATATGTGGTCAAACGATGTCCGATTGACCTGAAATTTGACGGGGAGCCTATTGGAGTCATTTTGAGACGTTCCATGGGCTCCGTTTTGGATGTCATGGTCCCGGGTTGCTCCGCCGCCGGTAGGCTTGATTTTCTCTCGGAGCATCGAAACCTGGTCAAACGTTGTCGGAATGACCTGAAATTCGGCATGGAGCCCTTTGGAGACATTCTGGAGTCATCCGTAGGCTTTGATCAAAGTTTTGGTGTCTTTGATGATGTCGCCGCCGGGAGCGCTTGTTTAGCTGTCGGAGCGGTGAAGTTGGGCCAAACGATGTCGGAATGACCCGAAACCTCAGGTGTACCCCTCTCTTAGCTGTCTTGAAGGACATCTCAGTTTCTGTCTGATTCTGACAAAATCTGATGCTTGAAGTAGCCTTGCCTATTTTTAGCAGGATGCAGCTTCAGGAGGCTTCTCGATGTTGAGGAGACCTATTGACTTTTTTGGTGTCAACAAATGCCCCCTCGAGGTACAGCGACGAGTAGCTTTTTTGAGTCGATGTGCCTCGAAGAGAAACTTGGAGGAAAGGTTCCAGCTTGAACAAGAGTCTTGAGCATTTTTTTTTTTTTTTTTGAATAGCCTTCTGAGTTTCCGGGGGAATTTTATGGTAGTGAGAGGGATCACGTACCATCTCAAGGCAAAGTTTTGAAAATGACATGGGTTATTTGGATTTTGGGTTTTGGATTTTGGTTTTTGACCTTGTGACCTAACAAGCTGTATGTGGCAGGTTAGGGGGTCGGGGTTTGATTTTGATTTTGACCTTGTAACCCAACAAGCTGTATATGGCAGGTTGGGGGGTCAGGTTTGGTTTGTAGGTTTTGGATTTTGATTTTGGTTTTGGTCTTGTGACCTAACAAGCTGTATGTGGCGAGCTAGGGGACCGGAATTTGGTTTTGTGAAATGTCAATTTCAAGATTTTGGCTCAATCTGGTTCATGAGGTTGGATGGTTTGGTTTTTGGAAACTCATGGGACTTTCTTTTTTTTTTTTAATAGTCCCATCAAATCAAAAGAGGCATGGGACTTTTTTTGCTCTTTTCTTTTTTTTTTTTTTTGCTCTTGGTAAGAGGAATATTTTGACTAAAAGCCAATTTTAGTGCCTAGGTGGTCAATCCTGGCTCATATGGGCTAAGCCATGGGACCTTAGGCTTTGGAGATGGCCTAGATCTCATATGGTGTCATATTTGTAAAGAATATCTAAAAATATCTCTTTTGTGTAGAGAATATCTAAAAATATCTTTACTTGGAGAGAATTTCTCAAGTTTTCTTTTTTGTGGAAAGATTCTCTCAAAATATCTTTCTCTTTGGGAAAGTAGCTAAATTTTAGCACTTACCTCCTTTCTTTTCTCCTTGTTTCCTCTTTTGGCTTGCTCTCTTCTATAAAAGCAAGAGGGTTGATGCTTTTGCTCCATTGCTTTCTTTTTGCAAGAAATCTTCAAGAGTGCTCCCCAAGGCAAGAAGTGCTTTCTCTTCTTCATCAAGGATTTCCAAGCTTTTCTTCTTCTTCTCCATCAATGGCTACAAGTAAGTTTTCTTCCTCAAGAATCTCCATTGTAGAAGTAGCTTCTTCATTTTTTCCTTCTTTTCTTTTTCTTTTCTTCTTTCTTCTTCTCTTTTTTCTTTTTTCTTTTCTTTTCTTTTCATGCACGTTTTTCTTTTTTTTTTTTTTTCGTGCTTCTCTCTTTTTTTTTTCTTTCTTTCTTTTTTTTTCTTTCTTTTTTTTTTCTTTTCACGGTTTTCTCTCTCTTTTTTTTTTCGTGAACTCCTTTTTTCTTTCTGTTTTTTTTTTCTCCACGCTGATTCCCCTTTTTTTTTCAGCGTGTTTCTCTTTTTTTTTTTTTTTGTTGTTTCTATTTTTTTTTTTTCTGGCTGTACGGACAGGTCCGTACGGACCTGACCGTACTGCCACGTGGCAGTGGGCCACGGCCTGTGGGGCCAAGATTTTTTTTTTTTTCCTTGTTTGCTCACTATGATAATGAGGCTATGCAATTTCAGTATGCATTTTTTTGTTTGATGCATCAAGATAGAAGGCTAGAGTCTCTAGGTCAAGCCAACATGATTTTTGACTTGGACAAAGTTTGATTGGTTTTGACCAAATTGGGTTGGAATTGGTCAAACTTTGGTCAAGGTTTTCCTAGCATTTAATGCATGATGATATATTTTTGATGCATGAGTTTTGGTAAATAGACTTGGAAGTATGATGATGCATACCTGAAAATCTTTTGCAAGTGTTGGGATTTTGAGCTCGCAGCGATGTTGAGCTCTTTCTCGGTCTTGCTGGATTTTGAGGAAGTTTTGCAATTTTTGGATTCTGAAGCTCGCAGCAATGTTGAGCTCTTTTCCAGATTTTGCGGAAGTTTGATGAGATTGGCTCGTTCTCGCAGCGATGTTGAGTTCGAGCCTTCTTTGAGAATTCTCCACTGACTATGAGCTCGCAACGATGTTGAGCTCATCTTCAGATTTCCTGTCTTTTTTCGGAGTATTTTCCTTTTCGTTGGAATTGCCCCGGAACCATGTCAAAATTTTGCTAGAATTTTTTGTAGAAGAATTCTGTCATTTTGATGTTGATTGATCTTTTCTCTTCCATCTTTTGTAGGTAGTTCTTTTAGAACGAACAAAGGTAAAGGTCCTGTTACTGACGCATCTCGTCGGTCTGCTAGATCTTCCAATGCTGTCGTTCAGTAGGCCTGGGAGAAGGTCCAGTTTGTGGAGAAAAACTTCGAAGAATGCGATTCCCTCAATCGTGATGAGATGAGACAGCGATTTATCGCTCTCAAGGATGAGGAGTTCTATAAGATCATGGTAAGCAGCCGTCCCTGGGTTACGGACGATCAGAGCGTTGTGCTCAAGCCTACCTTCTTCTTCGGTGATGCAGTCCCCGACGACTTGACATACCAAAGGAGATGTTTTCAGTTCTCTTACACAGCAGATGGTGAGGAGAGAACTATTTCTACCCGGTCGTCTTTTGATCGGACCATCTCGATCCTGAGCCTTTCTCCCACGTGCCCTAAGAGGGAAGATCCTCCGAGTTGGGTGAAGAGGACCAGTGTGATCAAGACCGGGGTTTTTGTTGGTGGACCTTCCGGTTTTGCAGAGAAGCCACCTGTCCGTATGGACGTGTTGATGCCAGCCAGTGGCTACCAAGGTTCTGATCATCCATCGGTTGATTTGAGACCGGTGGGCCTTGGCGTTTTTCGGGGTGATGGCAGCAATTCGGTGAAGCCTTTTCGACTTCGTGGCCGTTTCAGTGCTGACTCGAGCTGGGAGTCATGGACTGATCACACCTTGAGGATTGGTGAGGCCGTTCTTCGGGAGGCCGAGATTTTTGACGCGGTTCGCGCTTTTCGGCAAACCGTCGTTTTCTCCGATGAGGCTTTCATGGCCATGCTGGAGTCATTCCTTCCACAAACCAACACCTTCAGTGTGATGAATGGTGAGATTGGTTTTTCTTTGAAGGAGCTGAGCGCCATCACCGGGTTGACTATCCTCGGAAAACTCTATGAGGAGTTTATGCCTATTGACAGCGTCCTTGAGGAGCAGTCTGAGGAGTTTAGGCTTGTGTACTTTCAGCTCGTTGCCTTCTATGATTTTTTGAAGGAGAAGGAGGGCTCGAAAGTTAGATCCAGCAGTTGGAGAAGTTGCAGCTCCAACTTTTTTTACAGCGGGGATTCTTCTGATGGCATGGCCCAGGATGTTAGGGCTAAAGCATCAAGTTTGAAGAAGATCGCTGCTATGCGAGAAGATTTGAAGAAGTTCTTCGCAAGCACGGATGCCATTTGTCCTGACATTGCGTTGCGGAGAGATCTCGCTGTTTACCTCACTTACTGGCTGGGTGAGGCTGTTTTTGCTGGAGGAGATGGGACGTACATCAGGCCGCACTGCATTTTTCCGGCTTGTCAGATGGCGTTTGGAAAGCGGCTGGCTTTGGTACCTGCTCTTTACTCCTATTTGTGTACCGAACTGCAGGCTGCTGCTTTCCTGGTTCGGCTTGGGCTTCCCATGAACAGGGTATTTTTTGCCCACATCTTCTATTCGTGGTATGTATACCACTGTCCTAGCTTCCATCGTTTGGGAGTTGCACAGGACGAAGATCCCTTCATGATTCGTTTGGCGAGAGGGACAGCCGTTCACGAATCACTTTTATCTGCCCGTTTAAGGATCCGACGATTTAGGGACGTCGAGATTGGGCAGTCTTCAGTGAAGCTTTCTCCGGGCTTGCGGAAGAAGGCTTTTGACTTTGGTGTCTCCAGTGATTCGACCAGGGCAGGGTCGGGAAGACATTATGCTTTGACGGACGCGGAGAAGGGGTGGCTCTTCAACATACGGGTTGGTACGATCGTGTACCGCAGACATCTTTTCGTCGATATCCAACCGTATGTCCCTTCGCGTTTTGCATTGCAGCTTGGCTTCTCTCAAGGCGTTGTTGGAGCGCCTTCGAGATGGTGAAGCGCTTTGGAGGTCTGCAAGATGGGAGAAATGCATGGGCTTTTTATAGCGCCGAGGATACTACCGCCATGATTTCTTATCCTGAGCTGCCCACCTTCCGGACTGCTGGCTTCACGAAGTGGTTCGTGGAGAGCTTTTCAGTGTACCGGGGGCTTTCCAAGAAAGAGCTTGATATTAAGCAATCTCCTGGGAAGAGTCTTGGCAAATCGGATGGTGTCCGTCGGGAGGAAGTTTTGGCCTTCCTTTCTGGAGAGAAGCACAAGATAGGCTTTCTCAACGGGTAGGACATCATCAGATCAGGAGCTGCACAGGGGATTCCTGGTGAGGTCTTGAGACAGCTGGAAGAGGAGGAGGCCGAGATCGATGCTATGATACAGGCAGAGCATACGAAGGCTTCCATGGAGTCTACTGAGAAAAGTAGACCATCCAGTGAGGACTCTTGTGAGAAGCCTGATGTCGATAGTGTGGCAGGATCGTCGAGCAGATTGACCCGCCGTAGCAAGAGGAAGAGAGGACATCGCCGTAATATGAGACGGCACGATAGTCCTTCTGATCTTGAAGTTCCTCTCACCATTGCTGAGGAGGTGTCTGAGGATGTTGACGAGCCTCCGGAGAAGAGAAACAGGGAAGAGGAGATAGCTGGTATGATCCCCTTTCTTTCCTTTTGTTTCTTCCTCTTTTCTTTTTTTGTGAAAGGTTTTGTTTTGATCTGCTGCTTCTTTTTTTTTTTTAGCAGAGGACGATGTCCTAGTGACGCCTGAGGTTCCTGCCGATGAGGCGATGACGGATCCAATCGTGGCATCTGAGGAAGAGCCCAGGGACTCTGGAGTGGTTCCAGAACCTTCACCTGGTATGATTTGCTTTGGCTTTTGCTTTTTTGTCTTCTTTTGCTGTCATTTGCTAACATGTAGCTGACTTACCGGAGGATTCCGACGATTTCGAGCCATCCATGGACGCAACTTTTGACGATGCTTTGGATGAACTCAAAAAGGCAGAGAGTACTCCGCCGGTCGTCGAAGCAGGTATATTTGCAATAATGATCTTGATATATTTTTGATAAGATTATATTCATACCCTTCTTTTTTTCTTTGACAGATTGTGAAGCAGCAGGAGAGATTCCTCCGTCTTCCTCAAAGCCAGAACAGGGGATACCTGCTGCTGATCCAGAAGTAGGGGCTTCTCCTTCTTTCAATGAGTCAGCTTCTTCCGTTGGAAAGAGTTTATTGATTACTCTTCCAATGGAGCATGACGTGGGCAGTCGGGCACCAGAACATGGCAAATCCTCATCTGCACTGCACCTTCAGTATGCTAGGAAGGTGTTGAAGACTGTCTTGAGCTCATGGGTTGAGACTCTTTCTTCAGGTCATTTGGAAGCTGGTTTTGGCATGATCAAGCATGTGCAGGACATCCTCGCTGATAGCAAAGAAGTCGGTCTGGACGTCGCAAGTGCCGAGGATTTTGTTGAGGAGATCATCACCTTGGGGAACAAATGGACTGAGACCAAGAGTTTCCCAGATGGTGACTTCTTTGATGAGATGTTCTTAAAACCTTCCAGCAAAGTCAAAGCTGAGCTGACCGAGGTCACGAAGACTCGGAGGCAGATCGTTCGGGAGAAGAACGTTACCGAGTTATCCATCATGGGGCTGAAGCAAGACTTGGACCTCCTTGATAAGGAGGTCGTTGAGGCTAGGCAACGTCTTGATCTTTTAGAGGAAGAGGCTACTGCCAAATGGGCCGCCATTGTGGAGGCTCGTGACAAGGAGGGGACTCTCATTCGCCAGGTTGAGGAAGCTGAAGGTAATGTCCGGAGGAAGACTCAGGAGCATGACCAGTGGCAGGTCCTCTGGGAAGAACTTCCTCGTGCTGCAGATGGGTCACGGCATTCGGCCGCGTTTTATGGGGACATTTTGAAGGAGCGTGGCCTAAAAACTTTGGAAGTTAAGGCCAAGGGTCTGCTTGAGGAGTTGAACCTTTGGTTGAAGACCATGTAGGATTGAGCTCCTGAGTTGTAACAAACTCTTTTTCCTTTTTCTTTTTTTTGGTACCTCCATGTATAAACAATTTTGGTACTATATTTTGTATCCCCTTCCTTTCACTTAAATCATTTTTGACGAAAACAATTTTGAGCAAAAGTTTGATGGGAATGTTTGCTTAAGGATTTGATCAAAAGGTTGTCATTTTGTGAAAATCTTTTGTCAAAGGATTGTTTTGGGCATGAAAGCAAATTTTGTGGTGAAAAGCCTGATTTTTTGATGGTTTGAAAACCGAAATTTTGGATGGCATGAAAGCCTAATTTTGTGGCGTAAGAGCCAAATTTTGTTTTGCGGCGTGGGAGCCAAAATTTTTGGATGGCGTGAAAGGCGAATTTTAGAATGGCATAGAAGCCGAATTTTGTTTTGTTTGTCTTGGCGTTTATAGCCGAATTTTGGCATTTATAGCCAGATTTTGGCGTTTATAGTCAATTTTTTTTGTCTTGGCATTTATAGCCGAATTTTGGCGTTTATAGTCGAATTTTGAGATGGCATGAGAGCCAAAAATTTTGTTTGTGGCATGAGAGCCGATTTTGAGATGGCATGAAAGCCGATTTTGGCGTTTATAGCCGAGTTTTGGCGTTTATAACCAGATTTTTTGAAAACCAAGTTTTGTTTTGTTGGCATGAAAGCCGATTTTGGCGTTTATAGCCGAAAATTTTTGTTTTGGCATTTATAGCCGGATTTTGGCATTTATAGCCAGATTTTTTGAAAACCAAGTTTTGTTTTGTTGGCATGAAAGCCGATTTTGGCGTTTATAACCGAAAATTTTTGTTTTGGCATTTATAGCCGGATTTTGGCGTTTATAGCCAGATTTTGGCGTTTTATAGCCGAGTTTTGGTTTTCAAAATGCAGGTATCGACTAAATGTCGCCTCCCCGCTGAATGGTCTTGCAAGTATCGATGGAATGTCGCTTCCTTGCTCATTCGGTTTTGCGAGTATTTATGGAATGTCACTTCCTCGTGGGTTAGGTTTTGCGAGTATCGATGGAATGTCGCTTCCTCGCGGATTGGGGTGCAAATATCGACTAAGCGTCGCTTCCCTGCGTCTCCCAAAACTTTTGGTTTTGCGGGTACTGACTTGATGTCGTTTCTCCGCGATTTTTGAGGTTTTCTCGAACCATTTGAAATTTGGATTGTGGATAGCAACTGGTATGTTGCATCTCCAAGGTTTTTGAAATTTGGGTTGTGGATATTAACTGGTTTGTTGCTTCTCCAAGATTTTTGAAATTTGCAAGTATCGAATGGGGTTCGCTTCCTTGCGATTTTTGGGTTTTGGAAGTATCGAATGGGGTTCGCATCCTTCCGGTTTTTTGGGTTTTGCGAATATCGACTGAATGTCGCTTCCCCGCGGTTTCTAAAAGCCAAAATTTTTTGTTTAAAGACACGGAGGTCATAAATTTCGACTTAAAACCATTTTGGTTGCAAAAGCCGAGGCGGTTTAGGGTGAAAATTCCTAAGTCCCAATTTTTGTTTCAAACCATGAATTTTGGGTTCAAGGATCGAAAATTTTGGTCAAGTCTGGGAAGAGGCTCCTAAACTTGGATTTTTGGATTTTGATTTTTTTTCTTTTTGAACAATGAAACGATGAAAGTAAGCATTGTTTTGAGAGATTGTTTTTTTTTTTTGGAAACTTCAACATAAAGATGAAAATTTCAAAAGAGGTGGGTTTGACGAGCAAGTACCTTGGAAATAGGCTTTAGCCGTGTAGATATTGCTCTGACCCGTTTTGAGGAAGTCTTCAAGGGTAGTACCGCTTCAAGAACTTGCCGTTGATGGGTAGCATACATCTGTCTCCTTCCATGTTTAGAAGAGCGTATGCACCGTTGGAGAAGACTTTGTCGATGACGAAGGGTCCCTCCCATTTTGGTTCGAATTTGCCTTTGGATTTGTGGGCAAAGACTATGGGTCTTTTTACTGCAAGAACCAAGTCACCCTTTTTGTAGGCGCGTTGCCTGACCTTTTTGTCGAAAGATCCTGCCATGCGTGCTTGGTACAACTCAATGCTTTGTAGAGCTTCGAGTCATCTTTCATCGAGATTATCCAGCTCTTGGAATCTCAGTTTGACATTGCTTTCTTGCGTCATGTCATTTTGCAAAGATACCCTTAAGGAAGGAATTTGTACTTCCAAAGGGACAACAGCTTCGCATCCATAGACCAAAGAGAATGGTGTGCTATGGGTTGGTCCTCGAACGGTGGTTCGATAGGCCCACAAAGCTTCTAGTAGTTTGTCGCCCCAGTCTCTTTTGTGACTAGAGACCATTTTCTTGAGAATTTTGCAAAGTGTCTTGTTGAAGGCTTCTGCTAGTCCGTTCGCTGCTGGATTATATGGAGTCGAAGGATAACTTTGGATTTTGTACTTGTCGCAGAACCTATAGAATCTGTGATCCCGGAATTGTGGTCTGTTATCATGGATGAATCTTTTAGGTATGCCGAAGCGACAAATAATGTTGGTGCGCAAGAACTGAAGGACTGATGAAGTCTTCATTTCGCTAAGTGCAAATGCTTCCGACCACTTGGAGAAATAATCCGTAGCGGCGAAGATGAAGCAATGACCTTTGCTTGATGGGGGAGAAATAGGACCTATGATGTCCATACCCCAGGCTTCGAAAGGCCATGAGATTGCTGTTGGATGTAGCCATTCTGGAGGCATGTGGACCTAATCTCCGTGAATCTGGCATTTTTGGCAGCGCTTGGCAAATTGTATTGCATCAGTTACCATGGTAGGCCAATAGTAACCTAGCCCTTTTATCTGGTTGTAGAGCTTAGGGCCAGCCTGATGGGCTCCACAAAGACCAGCATGTACTTCTTTGAGAGTTTCCTCAGCCTCTTGTTGTGATAAGCAGCGTAGGAGTACTCCGTTGAAGGATTTTATGTAAAGTGCTTTTGAAGGTATATCCAAATGAAAGTCTGGGGCTCGTCTTTGGATGCTTACCCGCTCTTTTGGATCTTCAGGTAGTATTCCGAACATGATATAATCAATGAACGGATCTCTCCAGTCGCCAATCTGAGGTTTGAGGATGGACATCCGACTTCCAACCACTTGGTGGCATTCAGCAACTGCTTGGTGTGTGTTGAGAGGAGGGAAAATCCTTCTTTGACACACTGTGACTTGCATGTTTTCCCCTTCTTGGATTGCCATGGATGCGGCAAGTCCAGCCAGGGCATCTGCACGGATGTTTTCACCTCTGAGGATATGGGTGATATGGCAGATATTGATTTTTTGTCGAAGCGACTGCGCCTTATTGTAGTAAGGTAGCAAATCAGGCTTCCTGACTTCATATTTCTGATTCATCTGGTTGACGACCAGTTGAGAGTCTCCAAAAGCTTCCAACATGGTCATGCCGGATTCGAGGGCGAGTTCCAATCCAACAATCAGGGCTTGGTACTCAGCTGCATTGTTTGAACATAGTTCCAGTAGCGAGAAGGCGTGTGGAATCATGTATTTGTCAGGGCTGACGAAGAGGATGCCGATTCCCGATATTTGCTTTCCTTTTTCATTTGTCCTAGTTGCACCGTCAAAGTACATGTCGCAGGAAGCATTTGACAAGGAAGTTTCCACATTGTAGACAAATTCGTCTGGGAGATCATCCTTGAGTGGAAAATCTTTAGGCAATGGATGCTCTGCGAGGAAGTCTGCTAGAGCTTGGCCTTTGATTGCTTTTTGTGGTACATACCTAATATCAAATTGTGATAGAAGAATGGACCATTTTGCCAGTTGGGCATTGAGAGAACCTGCTTTTAGGACAAGGACCTTTAGGAGGTTAATCCTCGAAATCAGGTAGAAATTGTTCGACAGCAGATAGTGACGCAGCTTTTGTACAGCGAACATTACTGCAAGGCATTCTTTTTCGACTGGGGAGTAGTGATGCTCTGCACCTACCATCATGCGGCTAAGGTAATATAGAGCAGCTTTTTTTCCGTCGTCGTTTTCTTGTGCGAGCAGAGCACCCAAAGAGTGGTCGAGAGCTCTTGTGTACAAGATAAATGGTTTTCCAGTTGTGGGGGCAACCAGCACTGGAGGTTTGATGAGGTATGCTTTGATGTCTTGAAATGCACTTTCACATTCAGCATCCCAGACAAAGTCCACGCCTTTCTTCATTAAGCGAGAGAATGGACGGCATTTCCCTGATAGATTGGAGATGAACCGTCGAATGTAGGCCAGCCTTCCTTGAAGCCCTTTTAATTCTCTTAGGGTTCTGGGAGATGGCATTTCCAGGATAGCCTTGACTTTGGTGGCGTCAAGTTCTATTCCAGCTTTCCGTACTATGAATCCGAGAAATTTACCCGATGAGACACCGAAGAAGCACTTTAGTGGATTCATCCGCAATTTGTGTTTGCGGAGTCGGAGGAAGACTTCTCGGAGTTCATCGAGATGGTCTTCTTTTCTTCTGCTTTTTATGGCGAGGTCGTCAACATAGCATTCAACCGTCTTGTGCTGCATATCTTGGAATATTTTCATCATAGCCCTCTGATATGTCGCACCTGCATTTTTCAGGCCAAACGGCATAACAGTGTAGCAATACACGCCGAATGGTGTCCGAAATGATGTATGCCTTTCATCTTCAGGATGCATCTTTATCTGGTTGTATCCAGAGAATCCATCCATGAACGTCATTCGCTCGAACCCATAGGTGTTGTCAATCATCAACTCTGGTATGGGGAGCGGGAATTCATCTTTAGGACATGCACTATTCAGGTCTCTGTAGTCGATACAGACCTTTATCTGCCCATTTTTCTTTGTCACGGGGACAATATTGGCCAACCATTCAGGATGCTGTTCCTCGCGGATGAAGCCAACGTTTTTGAGTTTCTGAACTTCTTGTTCAATTTTTTCCATCACGTCGGGACGGAATCTTCTTTGGCCTTGTTTGATAGGCTTGATTTCTTTTTGTAAGTTGAGCTTGTGGACTACTACTTTGGGATCCAAGCCAGGCATTTCGGCATAAGACCATGCAAAGCAATCAACGAACTCACGAAGAAAAGAGATATACTCGGGTAACTCATCATCCTTTATATTCTTGCTTATGAATACAGGACGTGGGTTATCAGGTGTTCCCAAGTCTATCTTTTGAATAGGATCTTCTGTTGGAAGGTTTGAAGGTGGTTTCTCCACAATATATTCGGAGGCTTCCAACTCAACAAGACCTTCTGGAGTGCCAGATGCATTTTCAGACTGAGGCTCTGTTTCTGTCCATGAATCTTCTTGATCAGTATCCGTCTCAAGGCTTGCAATGAGATGGTCCCAATCATTTGCTGGAATTGGGTTGAAGTAAGGTATTTCTTTTGGAGACGATGATTCTTCTGGGACAGAGAACCGCTCGTCTACGTCATCGGACAATTCCTCTTTATTATCAGAGAAATTATACCGATTAGAGGAGCTTTCAGGATTTTTGACGAGTAACTCCTCAAAGAGATATCCAGGGATATCGATGTCTTCATGAGATGTTGAGGCTTGGTCAGTAAAGCGACTTTGCAGCCATGGTGTCAACGGTCTCATAGGAGCGGTAGGATCATACCCCAACCCATATGAAGACTTGCCTTTGTGAAGGTGGATTTTCCAATCTTCTAGTGGACTTTTGGTCAAGGTGGGTTCCAATGGTGTAAGAATACCACGGCCACCTCCCAAACCAGTCGGATTTTGAGCGTCGTAGCCCATTTTCTTCATGATAGCTTGTGCCATTGGACTATACAGGGATAGCTGAGGCATACCTTCGTTTTGGAAAGGTTCAAGCAGAGAGTCCAGTGGAGATGCTCCCGATCTATGGAAGAAGATTGTTTTTTCTTCTGGCGAAGTTGCCGAGATAACAAAGGAAGCAGACGTAGGATCTTCTATGTCTGCTGGTGTCTCCAATGGAGTGAGAGTGAGCTGATTTTGCTGAGTATCAGCTCGGCTCGATGCTGTGTCATCTTCTGGCTCTGACTCTGAGTCTGTGTCATGCATAATAGACACAAAGGAGACAGTGAACTTGCCCCCAGTCTTTTGTTTTGTCTTCTTCGCTTTAGTAGTGATTACCAAAGGCTTTGGAGATTTGAAGGAGACGACGAAGGGAGCTTGGCCGCTTACTTCGAGTTTGGTGGAGGGTTTGTTTTCCTCCGATGATTGCTGAGGAGCCTTGCCTTTATCTTTCTGGAGACTATCGACAAAGCGAATTGTTTTTTCCTCCTGTTCTTCTTTTTCATCTTTATACATTTGAGCATCTGCAAAATGGACATCTCTGCCTTTGAAGGGCTTTTTGTCTGCAAATACTCGATGTATCAGGCCATCGTCACCAATGAACTTGATGCACTGATGTAGAGTTGAAGGGACGACACCATTCTCATGTATCCAGGGGCGTCCAAGGAGTATATTGTAGCATGAAGGGGTCCTTATTGCATACACAGTGACTTTAGAAATAAGCTCACCGATTTGCAATTTGAACCTGATTTTGCCGATAGGCCTTTGAGCGCTACCGTCATATCCGAAGATGGATACGGACGTGTGACTCAGCTTGCTAGGTGGGATGCCCAGCTCTTCGAGTGCCGAAGTAGAGATGAGGTTGAGTGCAGAACCTGGATCGATCTGAACTCTGTGTACTGGCATTTCTTTGACGTACCCCGTAAAGTACAAGGGACGGTTGTGCTTTGCTTCGCCTAGGAGGAGGTCATCCTTGTCGAAGGCAATTGTTGCACTTGCTGCTTTTTGTACCGAGAGGCATTCATTGCTTGATCCCTCAGTTTTCTTCTTTTCTCCCTTTGAGGGAGTATTTGATTTTTTGACCCTATAGTCCATTTCAATTTGTAGGACTTGTGGGGCATGTTTGTCGACATCCGTATTCAGCCTTTGTAATTCTGAAATGAGACTATCACGAGTCTGTGGAGACATTCGTAATAAGTCAAGGATGTGCAGACGTGCAGGTATGTGTTTGAAGTGCTCAATCAAGTCATACTTGAAAGCCTCCTTCGGGCCTGCATTTTCATTATTATTGCCCCTTGGTGCGCTTACAACTTGCTTTCCCGAAGGATTTACATAAGAAGAAGAGGGTTGATTGTAATTTTTGTGGTAATCCCGGCCAGAACGGGTACCTCTACCAACTTCAAGAGCCTCTAGAGAAGGGTCTTCTTTTGGAAGATCGTTCTCAGGATCAAGGGGTTGATCCTTTGCTAAGGACGTCTCTGTAACAGCATTGGCGTCTTCAGTGATTGTGTTGCACGGAGCAATTTCCGGGAACAAGTCCTGAACAGCAGCCGGCAACTTTTCTTTATTAGCCCAGACATTGCCCGTGAGATCGGGTATCTGGGACCAATTGACTGAGTTTTCATTGAAGAAGATTTCATTGGCAGAAGTTTCTTCAAGATGATCAATCGGGAGTGGCTTGAACTTCGATGTCACAGCTTCAGGAGACGAAGGTTGAGAGGATGTTATCTCAGTGGAAGTCACCTGAGAGGATGTAGCTCCGGAAGATACGCTACCGGTTGGGGAGTACGTGTCTTCGGAAGCTTCAGAGGCATTGTCGTCCTGAGCTATTGCATTGCAGGTTATCCTGATAGGAGATGCCCCCAGTGTAGACTGTTGGGAATCGGACTCATCCTCGGATGTGAGAGGATCATTGATCCAACAGTTTTCTCCATTTTCAGGAGTTAAGGGAGAAAGTTCCAGCTGATTTTCAGGGACTTCCAGCTCTGGATCATGACGAAAATTGATGCGATCCTGCTCCTGCTCTATGGCAAGAAGTTGCAAGATTCTTGCATATTCTTCAAGATCAGGCGTGGGAGCCCAATCTTCTTTATCATTGGCTCCTTGTGGTTCGCCCATGTTGGGTTCCACTGAAGCATTTGTTGGTGCTGGATCAACAGCGTTTTCTTGAATAGGGTCCTGGTCTTCTTCATCATCAGACCAAGATCCTTGTAGCTGTAATGGGTTATACCAGATTACTGGCATAAGATGAGACTCGGGAATCCATTCCTCGTCGGAGAGGTATTCTCCTGTTTCAAGGGATTCTTCCCACTCATCTATATCACTGGCAGTGTCACTGGACTCGTATCCATTCATGGAGAATCCAACTACCGAGTTGCAAGAGTATGATGTCCCCTGCACATTTTCATTTTGGTATAGAGGTGGCATGAAATCATCAAGAGTGAATTTTCTTACCGCCTTGGAGGTTTTGGGAAGAGATTCTTCCGTCGTCCTTAGTGAAGCAGTGGAAGAGGTTTCTGCTTTTTCAAGGACTTCTTGTTTTGGTTGAGACTTTTGCTGCTGTTTGAGCTTGCGGAGCTGTCTCTTGGCTTGCCTTCGCTGCTGAGCGGTCGGCTTTGTTTTAACGATCTCCCAATTTTCATCATCTAGGAGATCGGGATGCACCCATATAGGTTGTCCATCTGGTGTTGGATAGGGAACCAATTCTTGGGATGCTTGAGCCATTTTTATCACCTTGAATGAAGTAGTGATCTTCTCCTTCGGTGACTTTGAAGTTTGCCGACATGACACCATGTTGTATGACTCCGTTTTTCCACATCTCATTGATCTTCTCTCTCACAACGAAACATTGATTGAGAGGATGTGAGATCATCTGATGGTATGGACAGTATCGGGGATCATTGGTTTTACCAACATCTCCCGGTCTTTTGGGCTCTGGCAAAATGAGTTTGCCATTTGCTAGGAGAGCCTCAAAGATTTCTTCAACGTCTTCATCGAACGGATATTTCTTTTCTACGCGTTCTTTGAAGGCATCAGAGAGTTTAGGCCTTTTACCTGCAGTTTTGTTTTCAGGTTTCTTTGGCTGCTGAGGAGCTGACTTAGTCTGCACATTGAGAACCTCCTTTTTCTTTGGTTTTGAGTTTGTAACAGCGGTCGGCTCTTTCTTTGATGATTTCTGACTGTTGAGGTCTTTGATCACCATTTCAGCTTCCATGGAAGCTTCGAGGAGTTCCCCCAGGTTTTTTGATTTGTTGCCGATGATCATGGAGCGGATTTTTGCTCTCATATTGTTACGACAGATGTCGACCAGCGACGCTTGTGGCAGCACATCTGAGCATTTATACGCCATTGCCTTCCATTTGTGAATGAAGTCGTATGTTGACTCATTCTCTCCCTGTTTTAGGCTGCAGAGTTGAGCCATAGTAACAGGATGATCCTCACCTTGGAAGTGGGTCAGGAAGCGTGTCTCAAGCATAGCCCAGTTCTGAATGGAGTTCTCCGGCAGAGTGGAGTACCAATCAAAGGCTGTACCTTTTAGGGTACTTGCGAAGAGGCGAATCTTGAGGGCATCTTGATCCGCAATAGCTCCCGTCAGGATCTTGAAATGGATAACATGCTGTTTGGCTGAACCTTTCCCAGTATATGTCTGGAGAGTAGGTTGTTTGAATTTTGCAGGGAACGGAACCGAGTCCATCCATAGAGGGTAGGGTGGCTTGATCCCATGTTCCTTCAATGTATCCTCTTCTTTTGCTTTTGCGAGGATATCGTCCACGTCCTTTCTGGTAAGGGCGCGAGACTCATTGTTTTCTGCATTGCCCTCGTCATCTTCATGATTCGAAGGGGTTTCATTGTTAGGTGGTGAACGCTGTAGAGTGAGAATCAAATTTTCCATCAGAGTCTCAATTCTCTGTTGTCCTTGCTCCAACTGCTGGATGCGTGCAGTTACGTCATCATGCGGTGGAGGCTGCTCAGAACTTGTAGCCAAGACGTTCATCCCTCGGGATTCGAACGAAGAAATCGTCCTGGTGACTGAGCTGGGGCTCATTCTTCTGGATGAAGAATCTGAGGAGTGGTTACTCCAACATTCTTGGCTTGGAGGAGTGGAAGATTCCTCCAGATGTGTTCGTGTCCGAGAGACGCTAGGAGTCACTGGACGTCTAATACTGATTTTGGTTGCTGACTTCCGGCGTTTTCTGGTTTTACCAACCATATGAACAGCAACGATTTGGTTGGGTCTTTCTTTTTCGACCCATTGGTTTGAGACGTGGAGAGTAGAACACTGGGTTCTTTGTTTCTCGAGTCTCTTTTGTCGATATGCAGTGCGACGACGCATACGACGAGCAATTTGAGCTTCAGTCAGCTCTGGCTGGGCTCTGGTGATGAAGGATGTAGTCCCTCGTGCACAGCAGCCGAGTTTGTCTTCTTTGAAGCTTGGCAAGGATAGAATCTGGATGCGGTCCTTTGTCTGTCGCAATGAAGACTTGAATTTTGCGAGCTCGGCCCCTGTTGAGATGAAGGGTCGACTCGCAGGAGTGCAGGCTTCAGCATGTTTTTGCGTGGACCTAACAATGCAGGATTTGATTTTGGGCTTGTAGGAGCAAGCCTGCTCATGATGGTTTTGTTTGTTTTTTGGGTGGAGGGTAGGTTTCTCCTCTTTCATGTAAGAGAGAGGGTAGAACTGATTCTCCTTGAGAGGGGCCAGGTATGCTGGCTTTGCAGATGTTTGGGACCTCCATTGCTTTGGCGAAGATCTCGGGGACCAAGTTTTGGTGTAAACCTGGTTTCTTGTGGGTTGAGGCTTCGTGGGAACGCCACGGGCTTCAGGCTTCTTAGTGTTCGCCCTTGGTGCCATTTTAGTGACACGTTGCGGGGCAGTTTTCTGCTTCTTGGCAAGTACAATGTCTTCTGCGGGAAGTGGGAATAGTCCCAGCGATCCGAAGACGATGGTCCGGGGAGTTGAAGTTGACCCGGTGTTTGGGGAGTTGTCGAGAGAGATGACGCTTCGGCAACTGGCAGGGCGCTTATGCTTGTTTTGCTTATCTTGAAGCATAAGCTGGTACTTGTTCTCATCGAAAGTGATGGTCAATGAAGCTGCCATTGTTAGTTTTTGGAAAACTTCTGAAACAAGACCAAATCCATTAGTAATCACAAGAATATGGTGATCGTAAATGGAGAACAACTATGGTTTTGTCTTTTCAAATCACTTGAGGGGACATGGCCCAACCCAAGGATGATGAAGAAGGCAAAAAGCCATAGAGGATACAATTGTTCTAAAATGCAAGTATGGTAGGCTCAGAGCGAGCGTTCCAGTGACTGCTAGAAGCAATTGTAGACCTTAATTCAAATTACCGAGAAGCAAGGCTCACTCGAGGTAAAATGATATAAGGTTGGAGATACAAATGTGTCGGTCGCGAATACAGTAGACCCGAAAGGGCGTACTAGCACCGCTAGGCACAAATGTTGCAAATCGCATCCTTGGGAAGGACACGAGATGGGATTTTTTGAAAGGTCAAATTTGGATTCATAAAGGAGAGCAAATAGTATTCCAATCCGAACAAGGGCTCAACATTTCTGCGAGCGCTAAATTCAGAAGGGAAGGAACCATAATTTCTCGGATGTAAATCCAGACGTGACAGAAGTTTTTTTTTTTGAAAGGTCAAGATTGAATTCATCAAAGAGAGCAAATGGCATTCCAATCCGAACCACAACTCAACATTTCTGCGAGCGTTAAATTCGAAAGGGAAAGAACCAAAATTTCTCGATTCTAAATCCAAAAGTGACGGAAGTGTTTTTTTTTTTTTTTTTTTTTGGTTTAAGATTGAATTCATCAAAGAGAGCAAATGGTGTTCCAATCCGAACCACAACTCAACATTTCTGCGAGCGTTAAATCCGAAAGGGAAAGAACCCAAAATTTTTCAACTCAGAATTCAAAGTGACAAAAGTTTTTTTTTTTGAAAGGTCAAGATTGAATTAATCAAAAAGAGCAAATGGTGTTCCGTTTCGAACAAGGGCTCAATATTTCTGCGAGCGCTAAATCCGAAAGGGAAAGAACCAAGATTTCTCAACTCTGAATTCAAAGTGACAGAAGTTTTTTTTTTAGGATTTTTTTTTTAGAGAAATTTTTTTTTTGAAAGGTGCACATAGATTTCCAATTCGATCTTATGAAACCTTAGTAGATAGATCAGCCCCCAGGTAAGGGTAGGATTACTTAATGAACCCGTTTGGAGGACCCTTGCCTCGAACAGTCTAGCTATCTCCACACTCTGGACAAGGCTTTTCTTAAATCCACTTTGGTCAAAGAACGCAACTGGTGGAATCTTAGTGTTTTTTTTTTTTTTTGAAAGGTTTCTAATGAACTCGTCAAAGAGAACAAGTGGTGTTCCAATCCGAACCACAACTCAACATTTCTGCGAGCGTTAAATCCGAAAAGGAAAGAACCAAAGTTTCTTTGTGAATTTGAATTCAAAAGAAGATTTTTTTTTTGAAATTATATTTTTTTTAATCTCAATTGGACTCATCGAAGAGAAAAGATGGCCCAATCCCTGATCCGAACGATAGCTGCAAACATTTCTGTGAGCTATCAAGTTCGAAGAGGGAAGGATCAAAGTTTCTCAAAGTTGAGTTTTTAAGAAAAAGAGATCATTTTTTTTTTTGAAAGAATAAAATTTTTTGAAATCTCAATTGGACTCATCAAAGAGAAAAGATGGCCCAACCCCCGATATGAACGATAGCTGCGAACATTTCTGTGAGCTATCGAGTTCGAAGAGGGAATGATCAAAATTTCTCAAAGTTGAATCTAAGAAAAGAGATCAGATTTGTTTTTTTTTTTTTTTGAAGTGAGAAAGAACAATTGAAATCCCATCTCGTATTCTTTTAGATGCAAAATGCAACATAGGCCACCAACTAGAAAGGAGCCAAGTGATCATAGCATCACGTTCTCAAGTCAACGTGTCCCACCGGGTGTGCCAGCTTGATGGACCCGAAAAAAAGGGGGAATCTTCCGTCCTCTCCCTCCGCACCCCGGGGGCTGACCTGGGTCTCGGCGGAGGAGGGAAGATCTCGGGCATCAACATTTTGTACGGGTATGCCAGATCTACTTTCTACTTGGAATTTGGAATAGTGATAATCCGGAGATTCACCTTCACAAGTGGAAAGGAAATCAATCCTTTTTTCTAACTTTTCAAATTGCATAAATATTAAGAAAAGAGACAAGTTTTTAGAATGCCGTAAGAGGCGTTTTTGTTTGTTTGCCGTGAAAGGCGATTTTGCCGTGAAAGGCGTTTTTACAAAACTCATCAAATATGAAAGACAAGAATTGTGATTTCTTTTTGTCTTTTTAAGAAATACAAACTACAATAGAAAAGGAAGAAAAGGGATCTAACTTCTCAGGAGATTGTGGGGACATGTTAAGATCGACGGTCGCAAGTCATGTATGGGCTTCGCCGTCGTCCTTCAAATGAGAACATGTGATGCTTTGATTCTTTGGCTTGGCTCCTAACCTCGGTTTTTTAAAGGACAAGGACCAAGAGAAGGTCCTATATCCAATGAAAAACCAAGTAAACGGGCTGAAAAGCCACGTTTAGGCCATGTTGGAGAAGGAGGTGACCTTGGGGGGGTGGCCCCCTAAGGGACGTTGATCACCTTGTGGTGCTTCCGGGAGCAAAGTGGCAGGACTTCGTCTCTCTCTTGGATTTTCTGAATTTTCAGAGCTTGCACTTGGGATCCCCTTTTCATCATGCTTTCTTCTTAGAATGGACCTCCTTTTATAGGCTTTTGGTAGCCATGAGGTGTTTATTGGCATTGATGGCCATGATGAAAGAATTGATGAGGAGTTACAAGTTGATTTTGTAACTCCTTTTTCAAGGCTTGTGATTGGCCGATGAAGGTAGTGGGCATTAAATCACCTTTATGCTTCATGATGATGGGAGTTTCATGGGTTTAATGCCATGATTGCTTGGATTTGTAACCCCCAAATGATTGGTTCTGATTGGGCCGTCCAAAATAATGAGTTAATGACTGCTTTAATGGGTCAATTAACATCATTAAGTGGTTGCCAACGCATGTGAAGAGTCGCGGGCCGCGCTGTGGCTTTTGAGATTCTTCTTGCAATCATCACGGGTGGATCCACGCATCATTTGATGTCGGATTGCGATGCAATTTCAGATATTGATTGATGTTGGCGGGCCGGTGACATTTGTCTTGTCGATTTCACGATCGGTCGGACAGAAAGTGCACTTTCTTGGTCAGCCGGTTGGCGATCTTGAGGCGATCGGTGATGATTTCATGCTTTTGACGGCGGATCCGAGATGTCGACGAAGATCAGTGGTTTTGAAGCACCAAACATTGGATTTTCAGAAAATCACAGAGGCCAGAACACCCGAAACGCGAAAAGCATCGAAAACGGACACTTCGGCGCAAAATCCAGCGACCCGGATTTCCAGGGTCGCCGGGCGACCATGCACCCAGGGTCGCCGGCGGGCGACCTTGGCCGCCGTTTTTTCTTCTTTTTCTTCCCTTTTTTCTTCTGTATTTTTCTTGACATTTTTCCTCAATTATTGACTAGATTTTCTTGAAGAAATCTTGACGAGAACCCTCGCGAAATCGGAGCACAAAGTTTCCTATTTTTCGGGAAAGCCGAAGACTTTGTAGCTGATTTTCCGTCAAGCGTCGAAACTAGGTCAAACGATGTCGGAATGACCTGAAAATTGAGGTGAAGCTTCTTGAGCAGTGGATAGGACCAACCATGGGCTTTTATTTGAGTTTTGAAGCCGTTTGGGGTCCCATCGATGCTTCACTTGATTTTGCTGCGGGGAAAATGCCGAGCTTTGATATGTGGTCAAACGATGTCCGATTGACCTGAAATTTGACGGGGAGCCTATTGGAGTCATTTTGAGACGTTCCATGGGCTCCGTTTTGGATGTCATGGTCCCGGGTTGCTCCGCCGCCGGTAGGCTTGATTTTCTCTCGGAGCATCGAAACCTGGTCAAACGTTGTCGGAACGACCTGAAATTCGGCATGGAGCCCTTTGGAGACATTCTGGAGTCATCCGTAGGCTTTGATCAAAGTTTTGGTGTCTTTGATGATGTCGCCGCCGGGAGCGCTTGTTTAGCTGTCGGAGCGGTGAAGTTGGGCCAAACGATGTCGGAATGACCCGAAACCTCAGGTGTACCCCTCTCTTAGCTGTCTTGAAGGACCTCTCAGTTTCTGTCTGATTCTGAAAAAATCTGATGCTTGAAGTAGCCTTGCCTATTTTTAGCAGGATGCAGCTTCAGGAGGCTTCTCGATGTTGAGGAGACATATTGACTTTTTTGGTGTCAACAATAACCTTGCAATCTTTACAAGCTAATCGGTCTCTTTTCCTAGTTAAGAAGAAGTCAATCTATGTCCTTGAGGAGCCACTCTTATAAGTCACCAAATGCTCCTCTCTCTTCTTAAAAAAGGTGTTAGTCACCATGAGATCATAAGCCACTGAAAACTCCAAAATATCCTTCCCTTCTTCATTTCTATTACCGTATCCAAGTCCCCCATGTACTCCTATGTATCCATCTAATTCGCATCCTACATGACCGTTCAAATCTCCTCCTATGAAGACCATCTCTGTCGCGACCCCGGACCGAGATCCGGGCCCGCGACGCTACGGCGGTATGATTAGCCAACACATAAAACACACCGCCGCTGTTTTCTTTCCCACAGGTTTCCACGGTGAGGATCCCTAAGACACGGGTCTAGCTCACACGAATGGATATGCGGAAGCGTGTGGCAAAACATGTCACACAAATCTTAAACAATGAGATATAAGAGAAATTATAATATCATGACTTGGTATCAAAAGAGAATGTCATCACAGCATTCCTATCAAGATTAAAGTTTCACAATAACCCAAATTATGTTTACTTTCAATTACAAAACCCTGAGAGGCCAACAGAGGCCAATACAACAATTACAATCCCAAAAGATAACCCAAGCTAGGTGAAACGAGAATCAATATCCCGATCGGCGTCTAGATGACGTCGTTGGGCTGCCACTCGTGCACTGGGGGTGTCTCAATAGCCTCCTCCGGGCACTCCTCGTCACGCGTGAACTCTCCTTTACCTGGACAACAAAATATCAAGCATCAAACACGATGGTTTAGCAAATAAACAATTTAGGCATGAAAAAGAGAATTAATGCTAAAACCGCTCAAGATTTAGATACACGTTTCAAGTTTACGAAATTAGCATGAATATTTATAATATCATGAATACTTATATTATCATGAAAAGATAAATCCACATTGAGCTCATCTTTTCTCCGTCATACATGATGACAAGAGCAAGCACGCACCACAAGCACGACACGAAAACGCGATCCCATGCCACACAAGGTAGACGGGGTATCCGGCTGCGGAACCGGACCACGAACACGCGCGATGTGTAATATAATACACGACTAGTCTGCAGACAGTCCACATGTTTAAGGACCCCCAGGTAGTGGATCAAGCTAAAAGAGCAGTCCAAGCTTAGTGGTATTCACTTATATCATGAATGCACAAAACACGACGATACACGTTCGAAAACACGACAAAACAAGAGGGAAATCATTTAACAAGCACAATGTGACAAGACTAGCAAAATAGCATAGTATTAATGCTTACAAACTTAAGAAATGATTCCCTTTTTTATTCTTGAAATATATCTTGAAAACGAACTTGCACTTGTAAATCAAACGAGAACACGATGATGCATGAAGCATCAAAACAAGAGTTCACACATAAATCTATCAAGCATAGGCTGAGACCAATCCCTGACTCTTGTGGAATTGAAAACCAAATGTCGGAATTCAATAAAACTTGGTATCCCCGAAGGTATATTACATTTTGGAATTCCAAGTGCACAAGGTCAATAAAAAGGTCTAAAACCTAGTCTAGTTTTCATTCCCGCAAAAATCCTTCAAAATAGTACTTTTTGTAACTGTCGGTCTCGTTCAAGCATCTCTACCGGTAGAACTTCCGATTTAAGCACCTCTACCGGTAGAACTTCCGGTTGAAGCACTTCTACCGGTAGAACTTCCGGTAGAACTAAGGGTTCTCAATTTTTCCTCAACTCTCTGCCAAAAATCGAGCCACTTCTACTAGTAGAACTTCCGGTAGACTAAGGGTTTTAAATTTCCTCAACTCTCTGCCAAAATTCGAGCTACTTCTACCGTAGAACTTCCGGTTTAAGCACTTCTACCGGTAGAACTTCTGGTAGAACTTATGACGTTCAACTTTTTTCACACTTCTCTCCCTTCTTCACTTCCACATTTTCACCACCTGTACTCCCCAAGCTTACATGCTTTCCAAGGGATGATTTCCACCAAAAATCTACTCCCATTTCAATCAAACTTCAAAAATCACAAACCCATTTACATTCAAATAATGTATTACTAACTTGTAAGGTATTCCATTGAAAAACATGCTTCCATTCAAGACAAAACTTCTAGATTAAGTAGAGTAATTAGCTACTATGCTTAGCAAGATTAAACAAGTTAAAAGAGATTAATAACATGAAAGAAAAGACAAGCTTTATGATGAAACAATATTTCCAATGTAAAATGCCCTAAAACTTGCAATGTATTAGGAAGAACTAAAAGGTTCACTTGCCTTAGCCCAATGTCAAGCAAAACTTCACAAAATCAACAAGAAGGGACGCTCCACGAAATCTACACAAAACTCCCAAAAGAGAGTACACAAAAATCACCATTTTGGCCATTGCAAACCCCCATTTCGAAAATGGGTTTGAAAACAAGTAAAACAAGCTCTAGGTGAGCTAAATAAACATTAATGAAAGAATGAAAAGGAACACCAACCAAGAGCTAGCTGAACAAGGAGGATAGAGCTTGAAGATGATGAATAGTGAAGGGTTTTGCTCCAAAAACGCATCCAGTATAGCTTGCGAAGAGAGGAAGAAAATGGTGGTCTTGGATATGAGATTGGAGCCTTCTTGCTAGATCATTCAAGGAAGAAAAGGGTCAAGAAGGAAGTTTTCTTCACACACTTGCTCTAGGTCAAAAGTTGCAAAGATTTGGAAAAGAATGGAGGAGAGAGAATAGGAGAGTATAAATAGTGTCTGGAAGTGGGTCCCCTAAGCAGTGGAACTTGAAACGCTTAAAACATGGTCTTGTGGACCCCGGATGGAATCGACGAAGAAGGACAAAACGATCGTTGAAAAATCTAGTTTCAAAAAAGTATAGTTTTGACAAAGTTTCACGACTTCGAAAGGTGTGCCCAGATTTTGCATGAAAAGACAATTTACCCTTATTGGGCCAAAACTTGGGTTTTCTGGGCCTCAAATGCATGCAGGTTGAAAATGAAAGTTGCCACAAATAATAGAATCATTCAAGAGAAATAAAAATCATGATCAAACAAGATATCTAGAACGAAACCCACTCTCACACGTGTACTCAGGGCGTCCCTGAGCGTGTCTGACTCATACTAAACGTCCTCAAAATTCCCAAAGCTATGATCCAGACTAAGTCTAATCACCTTCTAACCCAACTAATATTAAGACTCACTTAAGACTAAGCACTCACTTAATTAGTACTAATCGAGTTGGTCTGGGTCGGGGTCTAACAATCTCGCCTTGGGGCATCTCTAGTAGCACTCCTTCCAAGTCTTCCCAAAACTTCTCCTTATGTCCATCTCCTAAGCCCACTTGGGGGCCATAAGCACTAATTACGTTCACTATCTCTTCTCATAACACTAACTTGATTGCAATAATCCTATCTCCACAGCGCTTTACATTAACTATATCTTCCTTTAAGTCCTTGCTTACTACTATGCCGACCCCATTCCTCGATCTATTAAGTTCCATACACCATAACTTATACCCAGTCCTCTCAATTTCTTTAGCTTTCTATCCCACCCACCTTGTCTCTTGTAAGCAAGTAATTGCGATTCGTCTCCTTTCCATTGTATCCACCACTTCCATAAGTTTCCTGGTTAGACTCTCAATGTTCCAAGTACCTAATCTTAGCCTTCTATTTTGGACTAGCTTCCTTACTCCCCACACTCATCCAATAAAGTGTGAGGACCCTTGCCTATTTTGCACTGCACCCTGGCGCCGATGCAGCGGTCCTTGCTCACTTATCACTGTAATCGGACCATACAGCACGTCGCTAAGTAAGGGACACCCCCACGAAATTTCATTAGGTCTCAAATCCATAAAGAAATCCAACTGAGTATTGTGCTGGCTGTCGGCTACCTAACGCACAACCCTAGGTCCGGGCTTGGGACCGGCTATGTCAAGGATACCCCAACATAGGCGGAGTTGAGTTTTTTCCTAATCTAAAGAGAGGAAAAAGATTTCAAACATCAAATATGGCAAAGAGCAGTTGTGATATTGCAGCTGTTGTTGCAGTGACAATAGAAAGATCTGTGGATGGGATTAGACACCAGACCGAAGTTGGTCCTCATGTATTTGTAGATGTATCAGCAATAGATGAGAACGAAGTGGTGGATCTAGATTCAAAATGGGTGAATTCAATCAAAGGAAAAGCTGAGCCACGCAAAATAAAAGCTTCATTTTCATCATGCTACATCCACAGAATCCCCACCAGCCTACGCCATTTTGACTAGAAGACCTATGTTCCTCAAATCATCTCAATAGGTCCATTACATTACGACAAAAGAAGAGATGTTCTACAACCCATGAAGGAGCACAAGTGGAGATATCTACACGCCATCCTCCGTCGAAATGGCGAGGACTGCTTACTGCGGTGCTTGCGAAAAGTGAAGCAATTGGAGGAACAAGCCCGAGAATGTTACTCAGAGGAAATTAATGGTCTCGACAGCATATCTTTTGTGGAAATGTTGGTACTAGATGCTTGCTTCATCATCGAGCTCTTCTGCAGATTCAGTGGAATCACTAGTTCTGAAATTGGCGATCCCATTTTAAACTTGGTACTACATCCCACAATAAGGATAGATTTGATCATGTTAGAAAACCAGATTCCTTTCTTTATCCTCCAAGAGCTTTCCAATCTCATGGATATTTCGGACATCTCTCTTCTAGATATGGCTCGCGCTTTCTTTAGTGCTGCTTCTTCCTTGGGATGCATGTTCACAGAAAGCAGCATCGAGTACTGTAATCTCCAATGCCACCATCTCCTTCATTTTCTACACCTCAATTGCCTTCTCTCATTGGAGAATGAGGATCCACCATCTGAATATCCAGGACCCATCCCCTGTGCGTCCGAACTTCAAGAAGCCGGAATTAAGTTTAAGAAAGGTAATCCCAGGTTCCTGCAGATAAATTATCGCGAGGGAAACATTGAAATATCCCCTTTAAAAATTTCCCCAATAACTAAACCGGTGTTACTAAACCTTATTTCATTTGAGTAGTGCTGTGCCCAGATAAAACCTCGCATCACTTCATACATCATTTTCTTGGATGACCTTGTCAATTCTGCCACGGATGTCAAAACTCTCTCTCGAAAAGATTTCATTATCGAAATGTTGGGAAGCAGTGAAGTTATAGCCGCTCTTTTCAACAAGATTGGGAGAGATGTAACGATGGATTACAACAAAAACTATCTTAATAGTGTTACTGAGAGGATTAGGCAAAGCACTAAGAATGTTTGGCCTAGATTTCGAGCAACCTTGATGCGTGATTATTTCAACAATCCATGGGCATTCATATCCTTCCTAGCTGCTGTTGTTCTTCTGGTTTTTACTTTCTTTCAAACTTTCTTCTCCACATTTCCAAAGTTTCAATTGCAGAAATAGATTGAGGGGCATATGAAGGTATGAAATTTGTATTGTGCATCATTGTATAGAACATCTGAATCTATTTATTCATATTTGTAGGTATGATTTTGTTTTGAAATTAAATTTTACCTTTGTCCATGCGAATTTAATTGTCCCTCCAATTGACTTTTTGTTCTTAAGAGATTGAGGGGATTTGATGAAATCCCCTTATAGCTAGATATCCTTTATAGCACCTCACTCTACTCAATATTCACATCCCAGTCATACCGTCAATTTTGGTGTGATTTGTGTGGAGAGGATTTGAGAAATAGAGGCTAAAAATCATGATCATACCAAAACTCCATTGGTGGAATATTCTCACATTAGCTGGATATGAGCTCGACTAAGCTATTAACGGCTTTAATATGAACTTCAATATCACATGCTCTAGATCCATGTATATTATAAATATTGATTTCGAATTTAGATTTTACATTAGCATCAGAGTAAGGATCAAGCGTGATGGTGGTAGTACAATATTTTATCTCTTCGGAACATTTTTATTGAACTTTTCTAAACCCAATTCTGCCTTGGCCATTTTTTTGTAGCATAATGTAGAATATGGACTTGGACATATTTTTGGCCTAATACAAATTCCATTTTGTGCTTGGTTTTGTTGGCATTTTAATTTTCGCGGTTGGTCTTGTATCAAACAAAACCATTTTTTGGTTTTTGCATTCTATTGAACTTAACTGTTTTGACCATTTTAAAATAAGAATGCGGTTTAGGGTAGTAGCTATGTCAAAATCCAGTTATGCTCAGATGCGTTGGATGCCTTCATTGTTATTGAGGGTGGAGAAGACTGGATTGCGACCTTACATTTTGGATATTATTAACTATGGTAGTTGTTTTGATTGCCTTGGTGTCTCATTCCCAGGAACTTTTACTGGGCTGCTCAGTGTCTTTGCTAAATGTGGGCAGTCCGGAGTCAGCTTTTTGTAGTTTGAAGGTACTTGATTGTTTTTTGGTTGTGGGTTTGGGTGAGTGTTTCATTGATGCTGCCTCTGATGGCTTCTTTTATTTGCTGGTTGTGTTTTGTCTCGAGTGAAAGTGTCTTTGTTTTGTTTTCTTGAATGAAAGTGTCTTTCTTACCAAAAAAATGCCCATTTAGTATTTTCAGTGACCTGCATGTTTATTGTTAAGATGGCGAGGTCCAATTAATTTTTGGGAAGTGAATTTACAGCCATGATTATTTATTATTATTATTATTATTATTATTATTATTATTATACTTTGCAATGTGTGTCAGAGACCAGCATGTGTGGGCCTGGTTATAAAAATAAATATATTCATAATTTTGGCACTCTTTATGCTTAAGACATGAATGGAATATTTAGGTAGAAGGATAGGCCTAAAGGTGGGCGTGGGCTTAAAGACTACCTTTTATTTATTTATTTGTATAACACTTTTGCATTTAATTTATAGGCTTCACTTTTATGTATCATGTGACCCAATATCTAAGCTTTTTCTGGGCCTGATAGCTTATGGGTTATTTGATAATTAAAAGTATGGCTCTATTTGAAATATAGAACATGAGATGTACAATTGCTTAACTTTTTTTTTTTAAAACCCAACGAAGGAGCTGATGGAACTCACATATGAGAGGAGACATATACACAAGTCACATGTGCGAAGTTATGAAAACTCGCTCATGAGCACAAAGACAGAACTCACACATGCGAGATGATGGAGACTCACAAATGCGAAGAGACATATAAGTCACGTGCGAGGTTATTATATATGGAAACTCACACATGTGCGTACATGTGAGGAGACAAAGACACAACTCACACATGCGAGATGACGGAAACTCACAATTGTGAGGAGATGTAAACACAACTCACACATGTGAGGTAATAAAAACTCATATATACGAAGAGAGAGAAGGCCGGCTGGGTTCAAACCCAAGACCTCCTCCCAATGAGAACCGCCACTCCTTACCACTAAGGTAAGGAGCCGTTCTCAACTGATTAACTTAGTATGCATTAAATAATGCATTCCTTTTAGAGGCAATGAATAAACGTCTTGAACCCAAGTTGGTGCTCGCATATGGCTTAATAAATGCTATTTTCTTTAGCTCTTTTTCCTTTTTATTCAACAGTTTCGTAATTTGTATAAACAAAAATTATGACCCATTTATGTGTATGTCTTATTAGTAATTTTGTTTTCCATTAACTTGTTTAGTACTCATTATTAATGTGTTTAATTCTTTCGTTTGATGTATAATTATAAGCCATTTATAATTGATTGTGCTGAATAATTTATAGTTTTTTTTCAGCCCTATGTCTATCATATTGAGAAGAAGATGATCACTAGATCCTTCTTTGCGCATTTAAAAATTTGAAGATGCTCCCCTCTATAGCTAGAGAACTTATTAGTGCTTGTAAATATTAGCATATGGTTTTACATTAAGCGGATATTGGTTTTAGATATAGGGCCATTGAGGAAGCTCCTTTTATATTCTGCCAAGTGAATGGAAGTCCTGATGGAACATGTAGAGGACACAAACGAGTTAAGAATATCTCTTTATGCAAAAAAAAAAAAAAAAAAAAAGGCTATAATTCATAGGCATCACTAATTAACATATTTTTTTTTGGAAAGTTAAGTTAGTCCTATCGCTAATTAACAATTAGCCATTTGATGATTTAGGACTTCGAAATGTGTTGTTAATTACCAAAGAAGCATATGTATATTATATCTTAATAATCAAATTGGAACTAGCATGGTGACATGTGCCAATCACGGACATCACTACCGAAAAAAATATGTAAAAATAAATATTAAAAATCTTGAAGCTGTCAAAGATAAATTTCAAAAGTATGTTAAAAATTCAATCTAAAGCCTTTCATTATAATGAATAATAATAAGTAGGTGACAATCAAAATTAGAAAGAGTGGCTAAAACTGAATTGAATCCCATCCGCCCATACATGATAATATATTAATATAAGGTCCAGTGAGAGTCAAGATTAGATGGCTGCAATCAATATTGAATTGAAAGCCTTGTGCTGAATTATACAGTTAAGATATTGCCACGAACCCAAACCGAGTTACTATAGAAATCCGTGTCTTTGGGCGTGGGTTAGGGATTAGTATAATAGTGATCTTTCTTTTTTCCTAGGATCTGCATGTATGAGGATCCAAGGTCCATCGCCATCATGGAAAATTTAACAAAATCTTAAATAGAGGTGCAATTTGAAATCCGGAGCTCATCCGATTTTGTGTTGCATCACTAATGTCTCAGCGTCTGTGACTATCGCATAACATATCATCAGTCTATAAACATAAACAAGCAGTAAACAAAGCTACACATGTAAATTAACAGGATAGTTCATTCCCATTAATCAAGTTAAATAAGTACCAAAGATGTTTTTATTGATGGATCTGAATATGGAGAATTTGACACACGGATGGAGATCTATGTGCGCTTCTGCGATTGGAAAGCTCCGCGGATCTCTTCACACCTGTCTGACCTATGAGAATGGAGCATATCTATACTTAGGACTCCCTTATCTTATATAGACAAGTCCCAAAAAGTCACACTTACTGGAGACTTCTTCACCAAGAAACTCACATCCACTTATCCTATTCGGAGTCTTATTTAAGTGGGATTGTATTCTCTGTAGGCCTTGACCCTACTTGATCTAACGTGGGACCCGTGGCATACGGGCCATGTGATTTCCTACAATCTCCCACTTGGCACCAATGCAACGTACATCAATTACTCTTCCTTTGTCCCCCCGTACACATCACATGCCTGACTATTTAAGAGATAACTCAATGTAAATCAATAATCAATTCCACAAGTGGGACACCCGAGATATTAATCTCATTATTTCTAGCCCACATCTCAGATACAATGAGATCTTAGTTCAACTGGGGGGGTTGTGGAACTAATGTTTAATTTATTTCACTGATG
The DNA here is from genome assembly GCA_028538565.1 of Umbellularia californica. Lineage (NCBI taxonomy): Eukaryota > Viridiplantae > Streptophyta > Magnoliopsida > Laurales > Lauraceae > Umbellularia > Umbellularia californica. The sequence continues at coordinate 32,398,597 of JAPQWN010000011.1, forward strand.
TGATGGTGGACTTTAACATTTGCATCGGCTCATCAGTTCTTACCAAACTTCGATTATCCATTAAGAGATGCCACATGATAGCCACTTGGACTACTACTACATTTCCTTGTTGTGTACTCAACTTCTTCTCCTGATAGAGCTTCCAGGATCTATCTCTTCTTATCTTGGAAAAAAGTACTTACCCGAGGACATGGATTCCTCTTGTCCAAGTTGAAAGTCCTGGATTTGAACCCTAGATGGGGGTGAATGAGGTGAGCTTAATTTTATGCCAATTATGCCAAATTTTAACTCTCTAAACAATTAGGCACGAGTGATGATTCCATGAAAACGAATAAGTGCAGAAGCTATCAAAATAAATAATAATCACAAAGCATTCACCATAACACTACTATGTATAGTGGTTCAGCCAAATTCTTATATTTACTCCGACTTGTGTTCTTACACCCCACCCGCAATCCACGGTCAATTTATGCTTTTCAACAGGCTTAGCAATAACCTTCAGAATATGCTTTTCAATAGGCTAAGCAATAGCCTCTACACTATGCTTTTCAATAGACCAAGCAATAACATCTCCATTATACTTTTAAAAGTCTTAGTAATAAGCTTTAGAACCATTTAGTTTCCTTTTCAATCTTGTTTATACGCGACTGCTTTAGCCTTTTTGTAGGCATTTCCCCAAATGATCATTTTAGATATAGTACAAAGATTGTTAGAGATGTGGATCCTGTAGGTGTTGGACGAAATTTAGTTACTCATGCTAGTTGGATTAGCGCAGTTAGGATATAGTCCGCAGGCATTACTAATTGTCCATTCATCATTTGAGATTTTTAAGTGCACTGTTAATTGCCAGAGTGGCCATGTGCATGTTAGATATTGTAATAATCAAGTTGGAATTATTGTTAATCACAAAGAGGTTGAACTGCATCACAATCTGCGTGGTCGAGATCGGCACAAAGGTTATCTCTTAATCACTGACCTGTTTGAGATTATAACTACCGTCCCTATGGTGAGCATTTGAATTATGCTAGTATTTGCTCGATCTACAGATCTTTATTGGCTTTGGAATCATGGCCTGAAGGGTGAAACCTTACCTAGTTTGTGATCTATAGGATATTTATCGATCTATAGTCACTAATTAAGTGGATCACTTGCAAATCAGTTTTCCAGTCCAAAGGTGGGATTTGGCAATGCGTTGGATCGTGCTTGGAGAATCATTCAAATAAATCCAATTTAGTGCGACGATTTCCAAAGAATATATGTTAAACATGTGCCAAATTCAGTCCATTTAAAAAAAAAAGAAAAAAATATATATCCATTTAAATTTTCACCACCACTTGAAATGGCAGGTTACACGGTATGCCAATGCTCATGCTATCCAACGATCAAGATGATCCGAGGAGTCACAGTTCAAGTTAGGTGCCTTGTATCTAGAATTAGTACCCAGGATTGAGGAACCCAGGTTTAACTATGATGTGCCCAAAATGCTCTGAAGTGGGAGCAATTCATAAAGCTGACGAAAATGAAAATATCAAAATTGCTAAGAAATCCACTGACGAAAATGAAAATATCAAAATTGCTAAGAAATCCACTGACGAAAATGAAAAGCGCCAAAATAGAGGTAATAGCCTTATTTATCTGAATCTAATCTAATTTGGTAACCGCACCCTCAAATACTTGGTGGCTTGAATATGATGTAGAGACCGCAATGGGTCAGGTTAAAACAGGTTATCCATCCCACCCCTAATGGGTATGGTAGTGATGCATATTCAGACTTCGACTTGAGTTGGGTTCAGGGCAGACTCAAGTTTTGGGTCTGCTTGACTCAGGAAGGGCTGCAAATGGGCACCCGATTATCAAGAGTATCTGGAGTCTTCGGTTCCAAATAAAGCAATTATAAAACCAATTTTCGGATACAGGAGAACTTCGGAGACGGATCCCTATCCATGCATATACTACCCATATCTCTGTTTGTTCCAACCCTAGGATCCGGATCCGCAAAGATTACATTCACACTAGACTGAACGTATTCTTTTGAACTGCATTCAGACATCTGTGATATTTACCATCGCAATAAACGACAGCTGATAAACTGATACGGTAGGTTGGTAAGAATAGCCAACAAAACTATGAACGCATGTATCATTTACAACTTGCAGTTCATAATCAACACTGAAGCCTGACAAATTGGGGTCAGATACAAGTAATTCAAACTTGCTGAATCCAAATCAGACCTGAGAATCATCTTCACTCAACTAGTCTCCAAATCACAGATTTCATGCAATTAAGCACATTGTGGGGTAAATACTAACAATTAGGATAATTTGTCAGGTTATGGTAGGGTCAGGATCCGCTCAGGCATAGCCCATCTGTAAATCATATATGAAACTGAGGACAGGCCCTGAGTAACTGTTTATTCAACATCATTACATGGAAAGCTTAGCTACCAGCAGTGGCTGACAATAAAAAACCAGTACCTCACTGCATTAGCATTAAGAAGAGCAAATGAATAAATAATATAGAAGAGGGAAAAGGACATGGCCCAACAACTCGGTATTCACACTCAGTGAGGCCATGGTCCATGTCAACTAAACGCTTCTTTTTTTTTTTATAATGGAATCCAGCCATAAATGGAGGATACAAACATAAAATGGAACTCCCATTGATCTGTTTTATTGTCTCCATTAACCAAGTTAACACTTCAGTTTCAATTAAAGAGAAAATAAGATTTTGCAGGATCTCAAGGATATAATACCAACCAAATGGGAGATCTCATCATATTACACAAGACCGGAGAAATAGGATGCATAGGAAGAGAACCTATGTGAGAGCCCTCAAAGAAATATTTCTTCAATGTGGTTCAAATTAGCAAATGCAAACAATTTAAGCACCTCTGCGAGTAGCACTTGCACCTCTCTGTGCGACTTCATATCCTCCTCCAGGATGAGAAGCGGTGGTCTGCGATGATCCATAGGGAACTGCATTTCCTCCAGCATGAGTGGGGGTCTGTGATGATCCATAGGGAACAGCATTTCCACCTCCAGCACGAGTAGGGGTCTGTGACATTCCATGGGAAATTGCATTTCCTCCAGCATGAGGGGAGGTCTGCGACGATCCATAGGGAACAGCATTTCCGGATGGGACTTGAGCTTGAGGCCCAGTAGCTCCTCTAGGCAGAGATTCGTAACCAGTGCCTCTAGCTGCATCATAACCAACACCTCTAGCAGCATCATAGCCGTGACCTCTAGCTGCATCATAGCTGGGTGCTCTTTGAGCATCATAGCCAGGGCCTCTTGGCGTATCATATCCAGCCCAGGCAGGAGATGGCCCAGTGCCACCTCCATATTGAGCTGTGCCAACTGAAGGGGCACGTCCCTACTTTCACAAGATAAGCATTGATTTAGTGCAGAAGCAATTATGGAAAGACTATAGTAAAACATTATGACTAAGAAGAACTATAAGATCGAGCAATGTCCTACGATACGAGGACTGCATATGAGCAATATGCAGTCCAGCTCAAGAGGCCCACTTAAGATACCCTCTTATTAGTGGGGTGGGGTGGGGGTATATGGAAAGGTCTCCTTGCAGATAAGGGCCAACAAAAAAATCAGCCCTGTAAGACAATCCTAGCCCTTGATTTGAAAGCCATAAACTTGAGTGGTCTTTTAACCAAGATTTCTTTGAGATTCAATCCGACGGTGGATAAAGGTTTCATGATAGTCAACAGGTTTGCACCAGATCATGAGGGGATGAGTGTGTTAAGACTCTACATATGCAGTAGCTCGTAGGAGAACATTTCTCCTATAAGATCCGAGAGCTGTAAACAGGTGTAAGGTCCACCAGCGTGGAGCCCAATTATGTTTAATTTGGCCCAGCTCCCCATTATATGCAAAGTAGCCTCATGCCTTGAACATATGACACAGCATGACTTCTTCACCCGCGGAACCACAACTCACCGAAAAAGAAACTCAGAGATTTATAAAACGATATTAACAAATATTCCAATGTGTGACTAGCACACAATCACGCACTAGAGCTCCATGTGCACTGGTCCGTGAGGCCCACTTGAGGCCCCACGCGGGGCTGGGACAAGGGGCTTTCAAGATATAGGTGGGACCTATCTACCTACCAAGTTTAGGTCCCATCCAAGCATCTTATTCTAGGTCCCACAAAATTTAACGATGTACAATCCATTTGGCTGGGTGTGCAGTTAATCTATTGGTGTACAGTCCATTCAGATGGGTCCAAACCCGGTAGGACCCGTGAACTAAGGAGGGGAGGGGGCAGTTTGGTCCACTCAAATGGAACCATAGGTGGGCCCCACTATTTGATGCAGCGTAGACCTCATGGCCACGTGTTGGGCCCACTTAGATTAGGTTATTTTATTAACTAATTATAGGTCATTAGTTTCTGATTTTATTTAAAGAATGTTATTTAGGATTAGGTTTCCTATTTTAATTAGGTTTCTTAGAGCTTAAGTTGTGTTTTCCTATTTATATGGCATTGTAAAGAATTATTTATCAGAGAGTTGATTAATGAAATTGGGTTTTACAATTGAGGTGCGTCCTCGTTTATTATCTCTACGGAGATTGATTGTGTCTTCGGACACGTGCTTCGGACACATGCTTTTAGCACTTCCGCCGCAAGCCCTAACGCTAGGGCCTGCTTCAATTGATATCAGAGCCAAACGATCCCTCGATCGTCGGTGTGATTAACCCTATCCCTCTTTCCGTTCACTCAGCCCCTAGCCCCAATCCCTGAGCATCAGCACCCCAAATCCATACTTTTTCCCAAACCCCCAATTCACCGAACCCAACCCCAATCTTATGCATTCCCATTCCCAATTTGCATTACCCATAGACCCATTATGCATTCCCATTCCCAATTTCCAGAAAACCAATCCAAACAACCCCATTCCCAGATCCCCTGATCGAGACCACACCTCTATCTCTTTTGCACAACCTCCATTAAGACCCAGACCCCACTCGACCCCCATACCACCCCACCCCCCCCCCCCCCCCCCCCCCAAAAAAAAAAAAAAAAAAGCAGAGATGCAAGAAGCAGAAAGGCAAATAAGACAAAAGAAGAACAAGAATGAGAGAAGAAAAGAAGAAAAGTCACCACATAATAGACTGTGTTAAGGAACAAGTACCAGCTGATATGCAGACCGATTAACTAAAGTTAGACACAGAAGATTCCACATCTACAGTTGGCTTTGAAATTTCTCCTATGAGTACAAATAATCCCCAAGAAATCTCAAGTGATGAAGAGCAAGTTGTTGATAATCCCCACATAAGCTCTCAAATTGATTTTGTCTTTAGGGAACAACTTGTCAGATATTGTGATTTGATGGTGCAGATTCTACAAGTAAATCATCCAACGGTTCGAATGCATATCAACACAAATTTCACCCATCAAAAGCAGTTATACATAGAGCTCTACACGGAAGTTGTAGATCAACCGATGAATCAGAAGTTTGTCATATTGATCTTTGATCCAGGTGGACATTTTCCGAACTCGGGGTCAAGTTCTTTTTCAAGTGGGAGAGAATGATGCAGCGTAGACCTCATGGCCACATGTACTTAGATTTAGGTTATTTTATTAACTAATTATAGGTCATTAGTTTCGATTTTATTTAAAGAATGTTATTTAGGATTTGGTTTCCTATTTTAATTAGGTTTCTTAGAGCTTAAGTTGTGCTTTCCTATTTATATGGCATTGTAGATAATTATTTCTCAGAGTTGATTAATGAAATTGGGTTTTCCCATTGAGGTGCATTCTCGTTTATTTTCTCTGCGGAGATTGATTGTGTCTTCAGACACGTGCTTCGGCACCCATTATGCTTTTAGCACTTCCACCGCAAGCCCTAACCCTAGGGCCTGCTTCACTATCAGTGCACAACTTGAGCACCTAATAATTCATGTGTATGGACAGTGTTCTGAAGATCGAAATCGTACAGCAAATTGTTCTAGGAGATGAATCAAAATGCACAATGATCAGTAAGATTTTTTTATTTTTTTTTATAAAAATAAAAAAGAAATAACATAGTTATTCAGAATCCAACTATTTTTCATCCACAGCAACATCAACATAGAAAAAACTAGGATACAATCATATGAAGAATATTATTGATACATTTTTAAATGTCATAAATGATGTGTAAGTAGTTATATATGTTTAAATATCAATGTTAGTAAGAAAAATAAATAAGTTGCAATGGTTTTTCTCTTATTTCTCTTTAAATCCAAAAAATCTAAATAAAATGCAAATCATCAATTTAACATGGTTAGGAGAAGTGTTAATGAAGAAAAACTTAAAAAAAAAAAAAAAAGTTTATAAAAAAACAAATAATGTAGAACAAAACCCGTACGTACAGTGCAACGCTCTCGTCACACGCATGTTCCTTGTTTATCTCTAAAACCTCCCCAAAATCACAAAAACTCTTACAAGGCAACATTTATCTCTGGATAAGCATTTAAGATGGAAATGTTGATAAAAGTAAAAAAGAAAGTTAGTAAAACATTATTAACATTAACCTCTCAACTATGGCTTAGTAAAACATTATTAACATTAACCTCTCAACTATGGCTATTCCTGCTTTAGACAAATCACCTAAACCATACAATTCTATAAAACAAGTATGAAACATAAGATTCACCCCTGAATCCTAGGATTTATCTATAAATAGGATTTGTTGCATAGATACGAATCTTTTTCCTTATGATTCGATACATGAGGAAAAAATCTAAGCACCCTATGGGGGCCAAGTGGATGCATCCTAATCATGGAGGAATAGTGATATGGAAAGCTCTCATCGTTGCATGATATTTGGGCCTCATCTCAATTAGATCATCACAAGCATTGATTTAAGGGCATTAAAGTATAATAGTTCTACGAGTAACATTTTTCATGAAATTCAATCCAAAGGCGAGTATAATTAAGATTAGCGTCAAGTTTAGGAGAGTGCCAATTCCTAGAAGATTAGTGAGTGTGAAGGACTTGGATCAATAATGGGTTGGTCCCACATGGTGTTGAATTTGTAGCCTATCATGCAAACCATGAGAGGCACCTCTCAGCAGGAAATCAATAAAAATGATCCTGTGAGCACAATGCTTATCGTATTATGGTACACCACATCTAGTGGGTCCACCCTAATGAAGCATCCGAGTGGACCACAAAACAAGGGACCCCTCTAATAGTCACTGATCCCCAGGTATTGCACCAATCTGAATGGATTGAGGGACAAAATCAAGTATCGAATCAAGCATTGGATTGAGGGACAAAATTACAAATCAAGTATCGAATCATAAGATTTCACACCTGAATCCCAAGATTCACCTATAAATGGAATTCGTTCTATAGATACAACTAGTTTTCCTTGGGATCTAAACGAATCATAGAATTCGGAATTCGAATCATAGGATTTTAACAAGAGTCCCTTATTCACAAGTGAGCTCCACTGTCCACCTACAACCTTATCTGACAAAGACATACATCTCGCAAGTGATCCATGAGCAACACAAAGGGGTTATCTTACAATGGACATGTCCAACAAAAACTTTTGTTGTGCACTGTTGAGAGCAAACATCATTGCATCAAGCATATTGACAAAGCTTTAATTGTCATTTACTACGTTCAACAGGGCACACCCCTAGGGACATGAATAGTCTGATTCATATCAAGTCCTACAGAAAAAGACTGGTATCTATACGATACATCATATTTGCAGGTATATCGTACAATTTCGGCGTAAATCCTTTCATTTTCTACCTATATATCGTAGGATTTAGGTGTAAATCCTTTCATTTTCTACCTATATATCAAATCCCACGATTCAGGTGGTTTACCTAAGGCAGGAAAAACAACAGCTGATCTACTTTTAGTCATTCTTTGACTGTTTCCTTTTTCATCTTTTAGTTAGTGTGTTTTTGAAAGGTTATCTGGTGATTATGGAAACCTCTTGACATAAGAATTTTATAGGATTCTCTAGACATCATTAGACAAACAAGGAATAGGCATGAAACTGGAGCAATCGGATTGTAGGAATGGGTTTCACCCAACATTCTGTTATTTTTTTTCAAAAGTCAATTCTTTAATTTCAAGCAACACTTTCCATTTATATTGCCTAGGCCTCTTCTTCCATAATCAGTGCAATGAGATAAGGGCTTAGGGTTGACCCCTAATACAAACCTATAGTCACTGGGAACTCACCTGTCTCTCCATTTTTCTCAGCAGTAGCAAGCTTCTCAATATGTTGGTACAGAATGCTATGACCTAAGAGGAATACATTCTGCCTTTCAATGGATTTCCACAAGAATGTTACAAATCCTAACCAGATTGAGGAAACTAGATTTTTTCCATCAAAACATTATGTCGACAACCCATAGTTTTACCCGGTGCATATGGATAGGAGGGTTTGCATGTGCCCCTAGGGATCAGTTCTCCGCTTTCCAAAATCGAGTATCCCTCGGGCTCAGGGCCAAAGGCTCCTGGGCTAAGCTAGGCTTGGCGGGAGATACCTGGGTTATAAAAAAAAATATTATGTTGACACCCCTCGGACAAACAATGAATTGGATAATAGGGTGGATGAAGAGGATGCATCTACCACCCTCTAGAGTAAAATTTGTGATAATCTTTTATTTTATATTTGAGCTTTTTTATTATAAATTTTGAGAGAGAGAGAGAGAGAGAGAGAGAGAGAGAGAGAGAGAGAGATAAGTACCCACCATAAATACAGAGGGCTAAAGGAATTTCCTTTTCTTGGTAGACAGCATTTAGTCTTCTCCCCCATTGTTTGGGGAGTTCAATAAATCTAATGTAATTGGATATCACCAAGCTTAAGAATGATGTCATACCTGCTGAACTCCATAACTTTCTTCATAAGCACTTGGTACCATAGCATGATACCCGGACACATCATTCTCCTTGTACCCAGCTGCAGCAACATATGCTCCACCTGCAATGTGATAAGTACATATGATTTGTATGTACATTTTATATAAATATATATGGACAAAGGTATAGAATGAACTTCTTTGAAAATCGAACACACCATCTAAATTAATAGTGATAAACCTGACTAGTATATACAATAGAATGATTCAACAGGTTAAAAGAACATTCAAGATGGAATATACCACTACTCTCAAGGTTAGCAGCATTAGCCAACTCTGCACGAAGCTTTTCCACCTCTCTTGCTAAAGAAACATAGTTCTTCTCCATCACCTGAAGTGACTCGAGGTGGTCATTGTACAGTTTCTTTTCATAGTCATATGTAACTCTGCAAGAATAAATTACAGACATCAAACTATATATAACATAGTATTATAAGATCCAAACCAAAATGAATAGAGGCAGTGAAAAGAAAAATCTATAGATGTTAAGTAGGCTGAACAAAGGAAAAATGACACATTTTCGGTGAGAAGACCCAAAATTACTAGGTGTGTAGAATAGTGAAATCTGATTGAAGGCTTTATAATAGAGTATAAAAAATCCTACACTACAAGAATAGAGAAAATAGAGCAAAAAAGTATTGAGAGAGTCGAAAGTTATGGTTCTGGCCTCTAGGGTTGGGCGACCACTCCCATCTATATACATTATTGTATTTTCTGTGTTTTAGAAAAATCCCTACGAACTAATCAAAATAACAAACAGTCCTTGGAAATTCTATATTTGCAGAAAACTCGAACCATATTTCTTAACACTCACCCTCAAGCTGGTGCGTACATGTTGACTACACCCAACTTGGACAAGACATCACTGACTAGCTTTTTAGCAACTGCTTTTGTGAGAAAATTTGCAAGCTCGTCATCAGTTTTCTCATATGCCAACCTAATCCTTTTCTTCACAACCTTCTCTTTGATGAAATGACAATCAACTTCAACACGCTTTTCTCGCTCATGATAAACTGAATTTTTTGCAATTATGTATAGCTGAAGTACCGTAACAATGCAGGTCATCAGTTCTTTAAGCTTAAAGCCCAATTCATATCATTAAACCTTCATCCATAGTAACGCATAGCTTCCATGTGTCATTGTCTGACACTCAGCCTCAGAACTCGAACATGCAACTACCACCCGTTTCTTTCTTTTCCACTCTTTTCCACCGGATACTCTATGGTGGACATTTGTCTTGGACCTGCCAATCGGCATTTTCATATATACTTCTGCATTCAAGTGTCCATGACATGAATAAAAAATACGCTATCCTTGAGCTCCTTTCAAATAACAAAGAATTCTGTGAATTGCAACCATATAATCTGTACATGGGTGCATACATGAGCTGACTTACCACACTAAAAGGATACAATATATGGTTGTCTGCTAGTCAATTGATGCAGGCCAGACCAATGGGCCCCGTTTGAAGGTTTATTCCAAAAGGCCCAAAGCCCATAAGTCCCAACAATAAAGAAAGTCTCCAAGATCGGCACTTTCCTATTCTAATAGGTTTTATAAAATTAGTTGATTCCTTAGAGTTAAGAAATTATTGTGATTAGGCATTTGCTAAGTTTCTAGATTCATAGATTTAGTATTTTCTAAGATCATATAGCTTGATTACTAAAATTATATGGAGACCCAATTATTTAAAGGATGTAATTCCTTCTTTGGGACATACAAAAATTAATGAGAATTTGAGTTAAATCATAGAGAGATTTCTCCTGTATGTGGTGTGAGACCAGGACATCCTACCCTAAGCCGTTTGGCTTGGAGAATAGCCCGTTGGCTACCTCCTTCATTCCCTGCGCTGCTTCAATTGATATCATAGCGGAGATCCGTTTTAGATCGCCGGTTTCGATTGCCGATCGAGGTAATCCGATACCCACCGTTCCTAATTTACTTTCTGTCTTCCTCCTCATCATCGATCATCACTGCCAACCCTAATTCCCACAGCAGCCATCGTCTCCATTCCCACCAAAGCCCTACAACCATCACCGATACCCAATTTCAGCCCTACCCAGTAGCCGCCAAAACCAACCCCAGCCACCTTCCTTTCCAGAAACCCTAATCACCCCAACTCCCAACATCATCCGCAAGCCAACCACACCCAAATCGAATCCAATTTCCCAAACCCAAGAACCGAACCAACCACACCCCAACCATTCTTGTCCCTGCCTCGCACAACCAGCCAAACCCCACCCTCAGTTTCTTCCACCACCCATACCAAAAAAAAAAAAAAAACGGAGAGAGAGAACAAAGGAGACTAAGGACAGAAGGTACATACATGCGCCGTTGCCAATCACCATCGCCTGCGTCCTCGTCGCCGGCCACGTGCGTTGCCACAGTCAGCCCCCACTCCACCAAAGTCGCCTGCACCCATCGACTTCCATCTCCCTTTCCACTTCAAACAGCATCGAAAAGGCTTGAATAACCCCCTTATCCTTCTGCACGCGCCTCGAGGCATCATTGTAGCAGGTCACATGGACCTTAGTTCCGATCCATCTTCTAGGCCTTATTTCGGGTCGAGCCCGGTCCAACATCAAGTAGCAAAAGAAAAAAAAAAAAAAAAAAAAAAAAGCAACAGCAAGTCAGCATGTCTACCCGCACCGGAGCCACATTCAAAGGTAAATACATAGACCACCAGCGTGATAGCTACATCATGGAATTAATGGACAGAATGGACAGGGTTTAAGAACGTCTTCAGAACACGCCTCCTCCGGGCAACTGGAACAATGACAACCCAGGACCTTCCACCAACAAAGATGGCAGTAAGGCACCAAGGGGAAGCAACCAATAGGCAGATGTAGAGATTTTTGTCAATGGTGAACTGCAAGAAACTTGTCGGCAATTTATGGAGCGTATTATAGATGAAACTCCCTATGAAGACCGTCATGGCCAAGAGATGACATCACCAAGGTATGTGTTGATGTTCCTGATTTCTTTGGACACATGGATGTGAAAGTCTTCACCGACTAGATTACAGCCCTTGAAGATTATTTTGAATGGTACGATATAGAAGAAAACAAACGCGTTTCCTTTGTCAAGATGAAGATGAAGGGTGCAGCACGTGTTTGGTGGCAGAGTATTGATGATAGGAATACTAATTATGGGAGACGTCCTATCAACACATGGGAGGAGATGAAACAGAAACTTGAGGATAAATATCTACTAGTTGACTATCTTGATTCCTTCTATGATCAACTAGTTTACTGTAGACAAGGGACCTCCACTGTAGACGATTTCACAAAAAAGTTTCATGATCTCATGGTGCGATGCAAAGTGCCTGAAATTGATCGACAGGCTATCACCAGATACAAGAAAGGACTGCGTCAAGAGATCCAAAGGGAATTGACTACTCACACCTTTTAAAGCATTAAAGAAGTTCATCGATTAGCACTCCGCGTCGAAGAACAGTTGCGATACCCATCTTCCAAGCGTTTTGGTGAGCCTCTCCAGAGGAGGACTTTGATACAACTTATCAGCGGGTTGCTCCAGCACAAAACTCAACCCAACAACCCCCTCCACAAGATTCCAACAAGCAAGCACCTCCTCAAAATAATCAAGACCTGCAAATTTTGCCAACAAAGGGAAGAATGTTGTCAATTCTTCACGTTCAAAGGAGGACATCGATTGCTTTCGATGCAAAGGCAAAGGACACTATGCTTCTGAATCTCCAGGGTCAAAGAATCTTCACTATGCACATAATGAAGAAGATGCCTATCATTCAAAGCCTGTCAATGAAGAAATTGAAGTTGAAACACCTTATGAAGAGAAGGAACCTACACCCGAACAAGAAGATCATTCCTTCTATCAAGCTGAAACCGAAGGACGGACATTGTTCACTCATCGTCTCTTCATTAGCACCGAAGAAGAAGCTGAAGATTGGAGGCGAACTACCATATTTCGCTCTATGGAAAAATGTCGTGACAGATTGTGCAATCTTGTCATAGATGGAGGAAGCAAGATGAATATGATCTCCCAAGAAGTAATTGATAAGTTGAAACTTCCAACAGAAAAACACTCGAAGCCTTACAATGTCTCTTGGGTAAATGATTCAGCAATTCCAGTAACCAAGCGGTGCCAGGTAACATTTCGAATTGGTGGTTATGCAAATTCCATTTGGTGTGATATTATCCCCATGAATGTTACTCGTATTCTATTGGGAAGGCCTTGGCTTTTTTATAACAAAGTCCAAAGTGATGGAGAAAAAAACACCCATACTTTTAAGTATAAAGGTCGCAAGGTTACTCTTCTTCCACTTAAGCCTCCTACTGCACCGGCAAAGCAATCATCATCAGTTCCGGCAAAACAAACCGCTTCATAGCCAAGTTTTCCGATCCTTTCAATGCGGAAATTTGAAGAAGAAGGTAAAGAGCAAGGAGTTGTTTATGCTCTTATTCCACACGAATTCAAAGAGGCCGAAGATAAACAGGCGGTTTCTACACCACCAGAAATCAAGTCATCGTTGCAAGATTTTAAAGACTTGATTCCAGCAGATCTTCCAAAAGAGCTACTGCCAATGAGGAACATCCAGCATGCAATTGATCTGGTCCCTGGATCATCACTTCCCAATTTACTTGCTTATCACATGAGCCCTATAGAGCACACAGAATTGAGAAAGCAAGTTGAAGAGCTACTCCAGAAAGGCTACATTCGCGAAAGCATGAGTCCTTGTGCGGTACCAGCCCTCTTGACACCCAAGAAAGATGGTTCTTGGAGACTGTGTCGACAACCAAGCAATTAACAAGATCACCATCAGATCAATTAACAGGTGGTTTCTACACCACCAGAAATCAAGTCATTGTTGCAAGATTTTAAAGACTTGATTCCAGCAGATCTTCCAAAAGAGCTACTGCCAATGAGGAACATCCAGCATGCAATTGATCTGGTCTCCGGATCATCGCTTCCCAATTTACTTGCTTATCGCATGAGCCCTATAGAGCACACAGAATTGAGAAAGCAAGTTGAAAAGCTACTCCAGAAAGGCTACATTCACGAAAGCATAAGTCCTTGTGCGGTACCAGCCCTTTTGACACCCAAGAAAGATGGTTCTTGGAGAATGTGTCGACAGCCGAGCAATTAACAAGATCACCATCAAGTACAGGTTTCCAATACCTCGGTTGGATGATATGCTTGATATGATGGCCGGATCTTCCATCTTCTCTAAAATTGATCTTCGAAGCGGATATCATCAAATCCATGTTCGCGCAGGAGATGAATGAAAGACAGCTTTCAAGACTAAAGATGGATTATATGAATGGTTAGTCATGCCGTTTGGTTTATCCAATGCTCCCAGCACTTTAATGAGAGTTATGGCACAGCTTCTACGACCCTTCCTCGGTAAATTCATCGTTGTGTATTTCGACGACATCTTGATCTTCAGCAAGACCAAGGATGCACATCTTGATCACCTCAGGTATGTGATGCGTGCACTTCGCAAAGATCAGTTTTACATTAATTTGAAGAAGTGTACATTCTTAAGTCCCAAAGTTATATTCTTGGGATTTGTTGTCTCGGCCCAAGGAGTAGAAGCTAATCTAGAGAAGATCAATGCAATCGTTGAATGGCCCCTTCCCAAAACTATCAATGAAGTACGGAGTTTTCATGGATTGGCGACTTTTTATAGGAGATTCATTCGCAACCTATAACTGATTGCATGAAGAAAGATGACTTCTCACTTGGACTAAGGCAGCCACTCATGCTTTTGAACAAATCAAGTAGAAAATAACAGAGGCACCAATTTTGAAACTTCCAGATTTTGACACGGTCTTTGAAGTCAGTTGTCTGATGCTTCGCAAGTTGGTGTTGGCAAAGTCTTAAGTCAAGATGGTCACCCAGTTGCTTACTTTAGCGAGAAATTGAATGACTCTCGCAAAAAATATTCGCCGTATGACTTGGAATATTATGCAGTTGTTCAAGCTCTTCGTCATTGGCGTCATTATTTGATCGGGAAAGAGTTTGTGTTGTACTCCGATCATGAAGCGTTACAGCATCTGAACTCACAGAAAATGATGAGCGCTAACCGTGTCAAATAGAGCGCCTATCTGTAGGAATTCACATTTGTCTTGCGCCATAAGTCAGGCGCAGAAAACAAGATCGCAGATGCTCTAAGCCGCCGCTCACCTGCTCACGACGATTTCCGTCATGGTCCCAGGCTTCGAAGAAATTCGCAGAGAATATCCTGATGATCATGACTTTGGCCCGCATTTATAAAGATCTTCTTAATGGTGAATTCTCTAACCATCCCAAGTTTTCTATCATTGATGGTTATTTATTTCGTAGAAATCAGTTGTGTTTGCCAGCTACTTCCATCCACGAGTTTTTCCTCCGAGAGTTACATGGAGGTGGATATAGTGGACATCTAGGGCGAGATATAACTTTGGCACTTGTGGAAGACCGCTTCTTTTGGCCCCGCCTGAAGACAGATGTTGCCCGAATTTGTGAATTATGCAGGGTATGCCAGCTAGCCAAGGGACAAAAGCAGAATACGGGATTATATCAGCCCCTTCCTATTCCACATGAGCCTTGGCAAGATCTAAGCATAGATTTTGTCTTGGGTTTACCAAAGACTGCAAGAAGGGTAGATTCTATTTTTGTTGTGGTGGACAAGTTCTCCAAAATGGCACACTTTATTCCTTGTACGAGCACAGCAGATGCAAGAAAAGTTGCCACACTTTTCTTCAAAGAGATTGTTCGTCTTCATGGACTACCCAAGACTATAGTGCCCGACAGAGATACTAAGTTCATGAGCTTCTTTTGGAAAACTTTATGGCATATGATGAAGACAAAGCTCCGGCACTCCAGTGCCTACCATCCTCAGACTGATAGTCAGACTGAGGTCGTCAATTGCAGCTTGGGTAATCTTCTTCGATGTCTCGTCGGAGAACACATTGCCTCATGGGATTTTATTTTACCCATGGCAGAGTTTGCCTATAATAACTCCGTAGACAGATCAACTGGAAGATCACAATTTGAAGTTGTCACCGGCATTCAGCCACGTCTTCTGATTGACCTGAGTCATTTACCAGCTGAATCCAGGCCTAGCCAAAAAGCTGAAAAATTTGCCCGACACATGAAGGACGTTCATGATGAGGTCCGTCAGCAGATTGCCAAAAGCAATGACACTTACAAAAAGCACGCGGACACTCCCAAGCGCCATGTTGAATTTAATGAAGGAGACATGGTCATGGTGCAAATCAAGCCCGAACGGTTTCCCACAGGCACTAACAAAAAGCTCTATCCCAAAAGTGCAGGTCCGTTCAAGATTTTGAAGAAAATCAGCTCCAATGCCTATGTGCTCGACCTTCCGTTAGACATGAATATCAGTTTTACATTCAATGTCGAAGATCTCAATATTTATCATGGGCATTATCAAGATGAATCGTTTGAAGAGCAAGATATCAGGCTTCCCATAGTTCCAGTTCCTCGAGAGGAAATTGAAGATGTCTATGATGACCAGCTAGTGTTAACAAAGACTAGCGGGTATCACAAGTTTTTGGTCAAGTGGAAACGAAAACCATTTTCTGAAGCTATATGGATCACCACCATGGATTTTCAGCGCCTCAACCCGGATTTGTATGAGAGGTACCAAGCTGATAACGCGTCGAAGTCGAGTTTTTCCAAGCCAGGGAGAGCTGATGCAGGCCAGACCAATGGGCCCCGTTTAAAGGTTTATTCCAGAAGGCCCAAAGCCCATAAGTCCCAACAATAAAGAAAGTCTCCAAGATCAGCAGTTTCGTATTCTAATAGGTTTTCTAAAATTAGTTGATTTCTTAGAGTTAAGTAATTATTGTGATTAGGCATTTGCTAAGTTTCTAGATTCATAGATTTAGTAGTTTCTAAGATTATATAGCTTTATTACTAAAACTATATGGAGACTCAATTATATAAAGGATGTAATTCCTTCTTTGGGACTCACAGAAATTAATGAGAATATGAGTTAAATCATCGTGAGATTTCTCCTGTCTGTGGTGTGAGACCAGGACATCCTACCCTAAGCTGTTTGGCTTGGAGAATAGCTCGTTGGCTACCTCCTTCATTCCCTGCGCTGCTTCATCAATAAATCAATGGTCCTTACTAATCTCTGGTGTTCTCTGATCATGGAGCACCTCACCAGTTCTAGAATAAAACCAATGGTTTTGTTCTATAGGAATATCAACTGGTTTTGCACACATTTTTTCCTAAATTGTACTTACATTGTTAAAAAATGATTTCTTTCTTGGATCTAGCTATATTGAGCCCAAGAAAGTACATAACTCTCCATGATCTTTAAGTTCAAACTCTTTGCCCTGATAAGACTTTAACGCTTTGTTTTTATTTTCATAAATCCTTCACAAATAGAATTAACATGACACCTCTATCACAGCTCCATTTCAAACATGTGTGATCTGCATGACACCATTTAACTCGAACATAGGTTGAAGCAATCACCTTGGGCTTGGCTTGACAGATTTAGAAAGGCAATGGCATTATGTCAAGCCAAGCCCAAGGTGATTGCTTCAACCTATATAAAAGCATCCCTTGGAGTACAAGCCTTTCCTTCTTGTCCTTTCACCAACAAATCCCAGGGATGGTCCATGTATACTTCTTGTAAATCACCATAAAGCAATACATTTTTATAATCTAGTCAATATAAAGGCCAAGAAAATTATCCGCTTACGATAAAGTTACTTTGACTGAATTCAATTTGGCTACTAGAGAAAAAAAAATTCCAAGTAGTCAATATTGTATGCCTGCATAAAACCCCTTTGCTACCTTTCTTGCTTCATACTTTCTAATTGACCCATCTGAATTATGCTTAAAGAGTAAAGACCTACTTGCAGCCTACTGTATGATTTCCTTCAGGGCCTGTTTGGTAATTTTCTCATAAACTAAAGGTAAAGTAAAGCATCAAATCAAGAGAGAATAAAATATAAGGGAGTTATGATGGTATTTTGTCTTTATTGGATTGGTAGGGAATCTTTTTGACTTTTTGTGTAAAAAGTGGTTTTTTTTTGTCATTTAGTGGAGAAAGGAGGTTGCTTTTTGACTTTTTTTTAGAAAAAGGAGGGAATTTTGAAAATGTGTACTTTTGATCTGACCATGGATCAAACTAGCGGCCGTTACGCTAAATGGCATTTAGCGCCGCTCACATCCGTAGCGGCCGCTATGGGGCTACTACACTCGCTACGGGGCCGCTACGGAGTGAGACAGATTCCTACTTTCCAAAAAAAATTAAAATGCATAATAAGACTTCTTTCTTTTCTTCTTTTCTCTAAATAATATTTCTACGCAACTCTTCTACCCTTTTATATTTAAAAGAACACCAAAAAACACATGATCGTGCCAAATTACACTCGATACAGAGAGTTTTTCTCTAGGTACATCCTATTAGACACCCTATTTGGTAGAGGTATTCTTTTCTCTAGGTACTCTTCAGTCCTAAGCCTTGACTTCATGACATAGTTTTTTTATGAGCCTTTCATTAGTTTCTAAGTTATCATAGCTAAGCAACATGAATACATGTGAAGAAAATGATCATTACTATTATTTTCTATTTATACAGCGTGCCCCCTTATCTTAGTTACTTTTGCAAAAAAAAAAAAAAAAAAACTCTCATTTTCCAATATTCTAGATTTTCTACAATTTTTTTAGATTTTTTTATGATTTTTTCAAATCGCACCGCCACACCGCTACATAGCGTTTTGGCGGCGGGCCACTACGCACGCCACTACCACTATTTTCATCCTTGGATGTGACCCCTTGGCTGAAAAATGGAGGCTTTACATTACTTTTACTTTAATAGTAAATTCCCAAACGGGCCCTTAGGAATATCAATCAATTGTTAAGTACTATATTCTTTTCAAGTGCTTGTATTTCCTCGATCATAGTATCCTCCCACCTAGGGGTCAACATTGCCTCAAAACATGCGAGTATGTGAGTATGTGACATTTAAGTAACAAAAGCATGAAACACAGGTGACAAATGGTGATCTATTTATGATGTTTGGTAACACACAACCGTCACCCCTACACAACGCGTTAGGAATATCAAAATCAAACTCAAGAATAGAAGGGTTACATGGCTGAGGGTCTGAATCCAAGGTTTCTGTTGATGATGTATCAAATGAGAACAGTAGTCTAGTTGTCTTTTAAATGAGTACACTTGAAGCAACTTTGCAGAGTTGATTTTCTTTGGAGTTTGAAATTGTTGTTATTTCTCTTCAATAAGTAAATCTTGATTAGCTGGAGGAGAAACAAACTGAAAAAGCACTGGAAACTCTCCATGCCTTGGACTCCATTAGAAAATCCCAAACTTAAGTATCCACTGTTAACAAAAACAGTCCTCTAAATCACTCTCAACACCAAAGAACACCTAAAAATAGCTCCACATAAACTCATTTGGATTACTTACCCAAACAACCAGATTCAACTTGGATGTCAAACACATCTGAATCAAAAAGAGGATCGCTTACCTCCACAAACGACAATAAGAAAAACTGAATTTAACCACTAACAGACTGAAAAAACAAGTGTATTTATTTCTTCACATGAGATTCATAACTTTCAAACTTTAGCCTGACCATACAGGTGATGACATCAGCCCTACCTCATAAACGTCAGCCCTAGAGCCCTCCCGAACAACCAATAAATAAAGTTCAGTACCTGAAACCTTGTAAGACCCTAAATGAACCTTCAGAAGATGGAAACAGCCCTTCACTGCTCCAGTCACCAGGAGACCCAACAGTGTGATTCAGCTAGGCTTAAATCCTCCAAAACCTTGACTAGGACCACAATGCACTCCAATCAATGTCTTCATGCAGTATTCTACTACCATTCTTGCTTGCCAGGAGGAGGTTGCCCCCTCTCAACTTTTGAGCATTCACTTACTCCAGCGTGAAAGGAGTGGAATTTCACAGTGGGGCCAGTCGATTAAAAATCTGGAACACTAAAAATGAAGACCCTCTCCTTCACAGTGAGTTGATCCAAATTTTATGGTCCACCCCCCACCCCCCCACCCCCCACCCCCCCCGAATATGACATTTTTTATCATGCGTTCAATCCTATGGAGCGACAACTTGTATTAGAGTAAAAATTGGAGAAAGCCCACTTATTGAGAAGAATTTTATTTTGACCAGTTCAAGTACTCAATAGGTGGGCTCTATTGTGGCATTGCACTCCCTTTACCTGAAACATGAGTAACGCATCCTAACTTTGCATAATCATTCAAATCTTCCTAATTATATTTTATGATGTGGCAAATGGAATTAGGGAATTAAATACTACCCTTTTAACCATCCATTCCCACTGAAAGCATTGTGGCCCATCAAATGATCATAAGCAATCAATTAAAAAAAATTCATCAATAAATTATGTGTGGATTGATTTACATGTGACCAATCCAACATTGCTCCTACTTTGGTTAGAGTGACAAGCAAATGCATTCACACAATAGTTGAAGCTCTTTGTGAATTCCCATTGAAGTTGCAATCCATATATTCTATCTTTGTACGACATATTTTAAAGTCTTAGAATTCTAAAGCCTCCCGCCATCTCTCGAGTTTTGCATTCACACATCTCTTGATCACCAATACACATTGTCAAGAAATAACTCATCGCAGATGATGTAATAGTCTACAAATCAGAAAAATGGCAATAAACATCAAAGATTAATGGACCTAGGAGGTCCCACCTATGATTGACCAAGGCCAAACCCTTCAATAAGGGTTCAGCCAGACCTGATCTTCCCCTCGTGGAGTTGGTCTAATGTATTTGGCCTCTCTCTAAATTTCCAAAATCAAAACAAACAAAATCCCGTTCCCCAGTGGCTTTAGATTCGACTGTAAAGAGGAAAAACTCAAAGCCACAAGAAAACCATGACATCTACACACCTTGAATAGAATCATGATGCTCTATTAACTTTTGGGGAAGGCTAAATGACATTCCAATAGTGTCGTCATCCTATCTTCTCCTTGTTCCCTTTGTTCTCCTTCAAGCTTTTCTTCTTCTAAGCCTCCAAAGTAAAGCTATGGTTAGGGTTTTCTTGTGGAAAGGTGAAAAGAAACAAGAGAGTAAAGAGAAATGAGAGGATGATGCTTGTCGACAAAGGGGAGTGGGTTTAAGTCGTGCAAACATCAAATCCCATCGGGATTGCGCATATGCCCTCCCCTCTCTCTAAATTACAAAATCGTGGGGGCTCATTATAGCTAAGAGTAGTCACATCTTTAAAACCACATCATGGGTCCCAATCCTCCATATATTTTTTTATTTATTAACACAAGTTGTGTACCCTATCTATCAAACATGGAACCAATTTCTTAATAGCATTCCCATGGGTCCCTCTAATTACTTAAACTTTTTTTAATAACCTAATAACAATTCAAAACAACCTCTCCAAATAATCTATTGACTTAAATTCACCATCTGCTACCAAGAAATAATTAAAAAACACAGATTCTTATGCTAGGCCCAAAATAAATTCGACCCCCTACTCATTGGGTCAGGGATATTATAGTTAGATCTATCATTGCTACTTACATGCATGCCATCTTCAACCTACGCTTGTTGGGCCACCAACTTGCATGGAAAAACATTTCCTCAATGGTATCGTTGCTAACCTGCATTGGACATGTCCAAACCATCTCAAATGTGTCTCTTAATTTATCACCAATTGATGTCAACCCCTAAAAGCTCCTAAAAGTGCTCATTTCTGTATCTAGCTTTCCTAAATTTACCACAAATCCATCTCAACATTCTCATATCTGCTACACTCATTTTATGCATGTGTTGCTTCTTGATTGGCCAATAGGTCACAGCTAGTCTCCACTTCAACCATCGTGCTCCTATCCTACGGTCCAAATCTTTGACAATCTCTCCATCCTTACAAATTATCAAGCCAAGGTATCAGAATGAATCTCTTTGTGGTATCTCTTGAGTTTCAATTCTCATAGGAGTTTCAGCTCTTTGCACATCCCCACTAAAGTTGCACTTCACATGTTCTATCTTTGGACAACATATTTTGAAACCTCGGGATTCTAAAGCCTCTAGACATATCTCAAGTTCTGCATTCACGTAATCTCTCAATTCATCCACTGGCATTATATCATTTACAAACAACATACACAAAGATACCTCCTTGTAAATATGAGCAGTTAACTCATCCATAATCAATGTAGAGAGATGAAGGCTTTAAGTCGACCCCTGATGCAAACCTAAGTCACTAGCAACTCACATGTCTCTCCACAAGAAGTTCCCACACTTGTTACCACTCTCTCATACATGCCTTTAATAATTTCAATATAACCTTTTGAGACACTCTTTTTATCTTAAACCCACAAAAATGTAATCTATAGATAACCTATCGTAGGTTCTCTAGATCGGTGAAGCCTATATAAAGATTTTTCCTCTTCTCTCAATATCATTTCATTAATTGTCTAAGAAGATATTCCATAATTGACTTCCCTAGCATAAAACCAATTTGATTTTCAGATATCTTGGTCTATTACTATAGTAATAGCTTCCATAATTGACTTCCGTATAAAAACAAATTGATTTTCAGATATCTTGGTCTCTTACCTAAGTTTTTGCTCCATTGCTCTCCCCAATGATTTCATAATGTGATTCATAATTTAATTCCACTATAATTGATTTTTTATATCTCCTTTGTTCTTAAATATGGGTACTACAACATTTTTTTTTTTCATTCATCCGGCATTTTTTTCCTTAATATATTATTGAAGAGCTTAGTTAACCAAACCCATCAAATTTTTCCAATGGCTTTCCAAGCCTCCATCGGAATGCTATCTGGCCCCTTAATCTTTCATGTTTTCATTCTTGGCAAAGCTTTCTTCACTTTTGGTACCCTAATTCTCCAATAAAAGATATGTCTTATTAACAAAGTATCCTCTCTTGATCCTACGCCACCTAAAGAATGTTCATTTAAAAGTTTCTTAAAATATTCTCTCCACTTTTCTTTAATATCATGTCCTTCACTAAAAGCTTTTGGGCATTGCTCTTTATACACCTGACATGATCTAAGTTCATCCCTCATTTATACAAGCCTGAAAATTTCTTTCCTTCTCTTGTTTCCAATTTATTATGTAAGCCATCATATGCTTTGGACTTTACATCACTCGCTACTTTCTTAGCTTCTTTCTTTGCCTTGTATATTTCACAATCTTCTATATTCCCAATCCCTTGCCAAACTTTGTAGCAACCCCTTCTCTCGAACAAGATCGATGGATTAAGAATAACTACTTTTTTCATTTTTCTTTTTAATTTTTAATTATTTTTCTTTTTTATTAGAAAAATAAAAAAGCCTAGGATTCACAAAAATTTTCTCGACACGATTCAATACATGGGTATGAACGATTTGTAATAAGATTTGATTTTTAGAAAAATGGGCCTTGGACAGAATTGAGTTGCATACCCTCCATTTTTATTTTTTCCCCACCATTTTTTGCCCATTTATGAACTATTTACACATTTTTAATACAAATATCATTCAACAGTTATTAAGAACCATAAATATTCATATGCCTCCCCTACATAAAACAGAATAAAGGACAGCTGATACCAAACTCAGCCCAACCAAACTCTATCACTAGGCAGGTTAGAGCCGGACAGGTGTGAATTGGATCAGGTATGGATGCTCCCAACCCATTAGCACCCCTTGTTGGGCCTAACTCAAACCCAACGGAACAAATCCACACAACTGGTGGGTTGGGTTGGGATTGGAAGAGCTTAGGTTGAGATCCAGACTGAGATTTCTCAACCTCACAAAATCCAATTGACCAAACCCTGTCTCACCTAACCTAAAATCAACATAGCGCGACTAGGGTAAAAAATAACATCTCGGGTTGGGTTAGGTCAGGTTCAGCTTATGATGTCTCATTCAATTTGGCCCTTCTAGAATTTGGAGTGAGGTAAAGCGCCCAGGTAGCTCATCATCAAATGGAGGGATGATCAACCATATGTTGCTACATTGTACAAGTTTCTCTTGGTAATTTATTTATCGAGTTATCTACACAGTATCACTGACATCTCAAATAATTACCAAAAGCCTGACTTACAAAATTCAGACAAGACCCAACCAGTTATTTGATTTTCTTAACAAAGTAGATTTCCAACCCAAGTTCTTAAGTTCTCAACCTATGGTGAAAATTTGTCAATGATCAAACCCACTATACCTGTAGTGCTGATATTCCTGTCTGAGGCCTTCAAGTTCAGATATCAAAGCAGGAACTTGCTGGGTATCCATGTGGGTCCTCTGCAGATCGTGAGTCAGTTGTTGGACTTTTAAGATAAGCTCTTGCCTACCAGCAATCAAGCTTTGGGCATCAGCTCGGGCTTGCTGCAACTCCATTTTAACAGGCTCGACAGCCTGCAGATCAGCCTCCATCTTTCCTATCTTATCCAAAAGACCCCTCATCTGCTGTTCTTTGTCTGCTCTCATGGCACCGAAGTGAGCCTGCAACCTCTGCAATTCCTGCTGTGCAGCAGCAAGCTCATGCCTCAGAGTTGAATGGGTAGCTGCCAGCCTCTGGTTCTCCATCGCAAGTCTTTCCATCTCTACATGTTGTGCAGCCATCTTTTGTTCCATAAGTTCTGGAGGAGGCAGCATATCAAAAGGATGGGGACCCAGAGGAGGATGGATGGCGGGACCAAATGGATCAGGATGAATCATGCCAGGGCCAGGAAGAGGTCTCCTGAGATGAGAAGGTACACGACCTTTGCTCCCCATATCAAAATATGACCTGCTTTAAAAGGAGGGAAAAAAGTGAAGGGTATCAGGAATTAGCACAGGCAAGGGGCTATTGATAATCTGGCAGAGGGACAGCCTACATGTGCGCATGACCAAATCCAAAGTCCAAACCCTCTGTAGATGGACTTGGCACAGCAGATAGAGTGGACGACACTAATTGCCAATCAGGGGACAGTTTTATTATATTTGAAAAGAGGGATCACTTTCATTTTATCCATACAAGAGATGACCATCAGAAAGTTGCAATCATCAGTACATTGTTATTTTTGGGTGACATCTTATCCCGAGTAAGAGACAATTTGGACGGCTTAGATTGAGGAATGGATGACAGACCATGGAATTATCTATGCATATGGACCTGGATACTTATGTTTAAGACATGCAGCATGGCAGGCTGGTAGCACATGTAAAATTGAGACATTCATAACAAAATTTCAAACTATGGATCAAAACATCAAAAAATTCATCAGTAAGACTGTAACATTCAAAAATAAATAAAACATATTAATGCTTTAATACAGGAAAAAAAGGGGGTCAAATCACAAGCATTGGATCTCAAAATTATGGATCAAAAAAAAAAAAAAAAAAAAAAAAAAACACCGTCAGTAAGACTGAAATATTCAAAAATAAATAAAAGCATACTAATGCTTTAACACAGGATAGAAGGGGGTCAAATAACAAGCATTGGATCTGCATCCTCTAAGGATGTGGACCAGACCAGAAATTGTATCAATGGGTATCAAAAGCCTGACCTATAGTTGTAACAGTAATGCACACAAAATGTGCCTGGCAAGAAAGTCAAACCTGTCCATACCATTTTTATCAGCTATCCACTCAAATCAAATCAGAATTAACATGGCCGAAAGGACCAAAAAAACAGCTCAAATCAATATAGGCCATTTTTTTTTTTTTTTTTTTTTTTTTTGCAGTTTTAAAGGTTTGTATCACTCTGATTTTGCATTGTAATTATTCTCATTCAATCATGACCCAAGAGCACCTGAGCCCATTAACAGCCATTATTCACAGCCAATAAAAACTTCTGCTTATTGGCATCCAGGGAAAGGAAAAGCGCAACAATCAACTATACATATATTTTAGACCATCCATATAATACCAGTCCAGATTGTTAGTCACAGTAATAAGGCGCTCATTCATTCAAAGAGCATGGCAAGGTCAGATATGCAATCTTCAATAGGCTCTCCACCCTTTTGGTGCAACCATTTTGATGCAGCATGTGAGTTACAAATCTAAAATGAGGCAAAAGGGTCCACTCCACCAGCCAATGGAGACCAGTTGATTCACTCGACGTGTAGCACATGGGCTGATTCCACAGGGTTGCACACCCAAATGGTTAGGAAGCTTTTTTTTTCTTATGTTCGGACTCTATTAAAGGTCTTATAGTGGTGGAAGTCCTCTTCGAGTCACTTGGTTCTACATACAGGAATCGGAATCAAGGATTTAAAAAAGCGATTGAAAAAAAAAAAAAAAAAAAAAAAAAAAAAAAGAATGATGCATCATGGTTACAGCCAAGGATGAAAATAGCGGCTACGCCCGCCGCCAAAATGCTACGAACCGGGCGCTATGTAGCGTAGCGGCGATATGTAGCAGTGTAGCGGCGCGTTTTGAAAAAAGCATCAAAAAAATCTGAAAAAAAATTCTAGAAAATCCAGAATATTGGAAAATGATAGAAAATGTGTTCTTTTTGCAAAAGTAACTAAGATAAGGGGGCGTAGCGGTCCCTTCATTGTATGAGGTCCTGTATCGCTGACACTGATTAAATAGAGTGAACAATAAGAGTTAGGTCATAGGAATTCAATAGCAAATAATAAGAATGAACTTTGGTGGTAAATGACCCATTCTGTTATTTGGTTAGGGCCCTATTCCCTATTAATTAGAGTGAACTTTGGTTGGGCCTATGTCCTATTACTGTAGCCTATGTTTAATTAGTATGAAATTTGGCTGCGCTTTATTTTAAATAGGTTTGAAAGTTGGCTATAACACTATTCCCAATTAAAGTGAAATTCGACTAAGGTGTCAATTTCAATTAAGTAAGTAATATTTAGCTACGATATAATTTTTTTATTTTAACGTTGATGCTTCATTGTGGAGCCCACTAATGGTTATATCAGGTTCTTCAATTTTTTTTATTTTGGATGTCCACATTTAATTTTTTTAATTTTTTTTTAGTGAATGGATTTTACATTTAATTTTTTGAATGTATTATTTTTTGGTGGATGGATTTTTAATGGTTTTTGAATGGCCCATGTAATTTTCATTTCATCTGTGCCCTTCATTAGGTGGGCCCATCATGGGCCCATGAATTACCCAACGATTAAAAAGAAGAGGACGATGTGGGCTGGTATATGGGCATTTGCTGCCCTAGCTTCATCTGAAATAGAAACAGGGAAACGAAAGAGAAAGGAGGGAAAGAGGAGGAGGAGGAGAAGCAGCCGCCGCCGATGCTGCCTGTTGCTGCGCTGCTGTTGCCGCTGCTGGCTGCTGCTGGTGGCTGCTGCTGCTGCGACGCTGCTAGTGGCTGCTGGCTGCTGCTGCTGCGACGCTGCTGGTGGCCGGTGGCTGCTGCTGCTGCTGCCTCCTCCACGCATCAGGTATGTCTTTTTTTTTTCTTTCTTCCTCTGTTTCCTTTTTTTTTTTTCTTTCTTCCTTTCTTCCTCTGTTTCCTTTTTTTTTTCTTTTCCAGTCATTTGTTCAATCATCAATGAGTGATTCAGTGGAGAAAGGGGGGCAGACCGCAATGTAGCGGCCGCTACGGCAATGTATCGGTCGTAGCGGCCGCTACGATAATGTATCGGCCGCTACAAGCCGATACGATTGCGATACCCGATACTTTCAAAGAAGTCGGCCGCTACGCTATGTATCGGCCGCTTTTTTCATCCTTGGTTACGGCTACGCATATCAGTCATCAGCTTGGAACTAAAATGAGATAAAAAATAAAAAATAAAAAAAATTAGGAAAAAGAATATCCAAAAAATCAAGAACATCAAAACTGTTAGAATTGATTTTTTTTCATTAGAAACAAAGCTATATGGCAGTATCAGACCCCACATTTGCATACAAGCCATGTGCCATTGTATGGTTGTAAAATAATACTGCAAATATAAATAAATGTTGGTTGTCCCGCTGTTGATTTTAGCCTAGTAGGATTGGGTATTTTCAAGGGAGACGGAAGCAATTGGATTAAACCTTTCAGATTCTGGGGCCGTTGTAGTGTTAATTCTGATTGGGAGTCATGGACAGACCAAATATTGAGAGCCAGTGAGGATATTTTGAAGCCAGCCAGCATTTTTTATGCTGTCTGTGCCTGCCGTGAGACCGTTCACTTTTCAAATGAGGCTTTCATGGCCATAGTCGAGTCTTTCATTCCACAGACGAACACTTTCATCATCGCAAGTGGAGAGATCGGCTTTACCTTTAAGGAGCTGAGTGTTATCACAGGCTTACTGATGAACGCCTAAATGGCCTTAATGATGACTTTGTTACACCTTGGGATGATATTATGTGGGCTTCATTATGAGAGTTTCTTGTTTGTAGGTATTCGAGGTGGAGGGAGTGAATTCCGAGTTAATTGGACTACACTGGCTGCTGGCGTCCGGGACGCCAATCCTTGCAGACATCCAGTTTTAGTGCCTTCTGGTGTCCGGGTGCGGGGTTGATAAATGCCCACGAGTTGATATATTTACCTCTATAGGGGAGAAGACTTAGATGGTCTAACAATCATGAGAGATCAACTCAAAGCAGGATAGATAGATTTCTTCTATCTATAAGGAGTGGGACGAGAACTTCCCCAGGTGTGATGCAATCGACTCTTCCTAGGCTGTCTTCAGACCATGTCAAGTTGTCTTCAACATTTCCCAATTGGGGACCCAAGCCCTTTAGGTTGAAAATTGCTGGTTCCTGCACAAAGATTTTCTAGCTTTGGTTCGATCTTGGTGGGGCGAGATGGATGTTTATGGTTTTGCTTGTTATAAGTTGTGCAAGAAACTTCAGGGTTTGAAGAAGAATATAGAAGTCCGGAATAGGGAGGTGTTTGGCAAAATCAACTCTGACAAACTCATGATTGAAAAGAGTTTGGAATTCTCTTGAGAATGCATTATTCTGTGTGTCTTTCTATTGAGATTATCCATCATTATATAGGTATTTACATGCCTTTAATCTAGGCTCTAAGAAAGGAAACCTCTCTAATTACATCAATCAGTGTTCTAAGTTAAGAAGGAAACTAATTACAGCAATAGTATTCTAAGTAAAGAAGGCTCCTGCAGTCTCCCATTCAATCCCACGTGAGATATAACAATGGGCTCTTTTTAGATGGGCTTTGGGCCTATTTAACACCCACCCTCAAATTGATGCGGG
The DNA here is from genome assembly GCA_028538565.1 of Umbellularia californica. Lineage (NCBI taxonomy): Eukaryota > Viridiplantae > Streptophyta > Magnoliopsida > Laurales > Lauraceae > Umbellularia > Umbellularia californica. The sequence continues at coordinate 32,427,642 of JAPQWN010000011.1, forward strand.
AGAATCGACAAGCATCAATTTGTCAACCAAGAACAGATGACGTGGTCGAGGAAGCCCTTTGGTGAGAATATCAGCAATTTGAAGTGCAGTGGAAACATGTGGGAGACTAATGACATCACGTTTAAGCACATCACGTATGAAGTGACAATCAACCTCGATATGTTTAGTGCGTTCATGAAAAATTGGATTTTCAGTAATCCGAATTGCACTGGTATTATCTGCATAGAGTGGGGTAGCTCCTATTGCTGGAAAACCAATGTCAGAAAGCAAACTACGGAGCCAAAGAATTTCGGACCAGGCAGCAGACATAGCGCGGTACTCGGCCTCGGTAGAGGATTTTGAAACTTTGTCATATTTCTTGCATTTCCAAGAAATGAGACTATCACCTAAAAACATGCACCAGCCAATCGTCGATCTGCGAGTATCCGGACAACCCGCCCAATCAGCATCGGAATAAGCTTTGAGAGATAGAGGATTGTTGGATAGAAAAAACAACCCACGAGTTGGTGTACGAATAAGGTACCGACTGATGCGGCGAACAGCAACGAGATGAAGGTGACGAGGAGCAGTCATGAATTGACTCATCAGGTTTACCGCATAAAAGATATCAGGGCGAGTGATAGTGAGGTAGATCAAGCTGCCAACTAACTGGCGATAAGTAGTAGGATCGGACAGAAGATCACCTTCCTCGCGACTAAGTTTAACATTCAGTTCAACCGGCGTATCCACAGGAGCGGAAGCAGTAAGGCCAGCCAAGGCAATGAGATCAATAGTGTATTTGTGCTGATTGAGAACTATTCCTTGAGGCGATTGATGAACTTCCAGACCAAGGAAATAATGTAGGGGGCCGAGATCCTTCATGTGAAATGTTTCACGAAGAGATGCTTGGATCTTCTGAATCATGGTGGCATTAGGACCAGTAATGACGATGTCATCAACATAGAAAAAAAGTACAGTGATCCCGGATGGAGCATGATGTAAAAACATAGAAGGATCATATCGGCTTGGATGAAAATCCAAGCGGAGAAGAGCAGCCTGAAATTTCTCAAACCATGCGCGAGGAGCTTGTTTCAGACTATAGAGGGAGCGACGAAGTTTGGCAACCATACCGGTCCCGGATGAGCAGCCCTGAGGGAGTCGCATATAAACAGCTTCTTTGAGATCACCATGGAGAAACGCATTTTTGACATCCATTTGATAGAGGCCAAGACTGAGATGCAGCAACAGCAAGAATAGTGCGGACGGTGGTCATCTTGGCAACCGGAGCAAAAGTCTCATCATAATCAATGCAATATTCCTGCCGATTTCCAAGAGCGACAAGACGCGCCTTATATCGATCTAAAGATCCATCAGATTTTAACTTGAGAGAAAATACCTACTTACAGCCAATAGGTTTGACACCCACAGGAGATGGGACAATATCCCGCGTATGATTTTGCGCTAACGCATCCAATTCCTCTTGCATAGCCTTGTTCCAACATGGGTCCTGCACAGCCTGAGAATAGGATTGGGGAATGGAAGAGGAAGATAAAGTGGCCATTAAGGAAGTATGGGAGAACCCATAACGGGATGGTGGTACTGAAATCCGAGTGGAGCGACGCAGTGAAGGATGTCCGGATGGATCAACTGCCGGTGTTGGATCAGATGCCGGAGGAAGATCAGGAGGGGGATCCCTGGTAGGCGCTGTGCTGTTCCGTCTGTGATACACAAAGTTAGGATTAAAACGAACAACGGACGGGTCATCAGAAAAACCAGGTAATGACACAAAAGAGGAGTCAGGAGGATCCATGTGTGTTTGAAAAAAATACTGATGTTCAAAGAAAACGACATTCCTAGAGGTACGGACACGACGAATGTGAGGATCATAACAAAGGAACCCTTTCTGGAAGGGTGCATAACCTAAAAACACACACTGAGTTGATTGTGCCGTGAGTTTTGTCCTCTTAGAAGGAGGCAAGTACACAAAACAAGTGGAGCCAAAAACATGAAGATCCGCATAGGATGGAGCGGTTTTGTACAAACGGTAATATGGGCTTTGAGTCTCAATGGAGGGTGATGGCATGCGATTGATAAGATGAGCTGCTGTAACCAGTGCCTCAACCCAAAAACGAGTAGGAACTGATGACTCCAGAAGAAGGGAACGAGTGACATCAAGGAGATGTCGATTTTTCCTTTCAGCAATTCCATTCTGCCGGGGAGTATAAGGACAAGATCTTTGAGAAATAATGCCTTTTTGTTGCAAAAACCGTTGAAAATCAGAGGACATATATTCCCCACCAGAATCAAATCGCAAGATTTTAATGCAAGTGGAAAATTGATTTTCAACATAAGCCAAAAAGATTTTAAAAACACTGAAAACATCAGATTTTGAATGTAGAAAGTAGACCCATGTAAACCGACTGAAATCATCAATAAAAGTCACAAAATATTTATAGTGAGCGTGGGAAAGAACTGGAGCAATTCCCCATACATCACTATAAACTAAATCAAAACACTTAGAGGTGTGTGAAGTGGAATGAGGAAACGGAAGAGTTTTGCTCTTCCCCAATTTACAAGTAGCACAATCAAAAGACACATAAGAAGATAAACCAAGAGATTTATTTAATAAACCAGAATTTAACATAAGGGACAAGGCCTTTGAATTTGGATGTCCGAGTCTATCATGCCACAATCGGCAATTATCTCTAAGAGAAAAACAAAACACATTATTGTCAAATTGATTCCTAGAAATTTTAGAAAAATCTAGCAGAAACAAGCGTCCACACTTAGGCCCCCTCGCGATCTCCTTCTCGGACATCTGGTCCAGCACAACACAACCAAAAGAAGAGAAAGAGATGTTACAATTATTTTCAACAAGTTGTCCTACTGACAATAGGTTGGAAGTTAAATTAGGACAAAGGTAAACATTTCTCAATGGGATGGGACCAGGGATATCACCGACAGCAGTAATGGGAACATGTCCACCGGCAGCAGTTTGTATTTGAAGATGGCCATTGTAACTTGTCATAGTGGAGAAAGGAGTGGGGGAATTTGTCATATGATTAGATGCCCCGGAATCAATGAACCAAGTAGAAGATGAAGGTGACTTACCTGAGAGACCAAAGGCAGAGAGGGCATTGATAATCATTTGTTGAACTAATTCAGGAGTGAGAGATGATGAGGGCCGAGGCTGTGAGGCAGATGGAGGAGCAGGCATAACTGAGGAAGCCACATATGCGTGTGGAGTCTGAGACTGTGAAGGCTGATACTGATGAGCTGGATATTGTAGAGTCTGATACTGTGTTGACGGACGTGGTGGACGGCGGCGACGTTCAGAGATGATATGTCCCTACTTTTTACAGTAACTGCAGACTTTCTGTTTGCACTGAGATGCAAGGTGCCCAAATTTCTGACAACTATAGCATTGGGTTTTGCTCAAGTCTCGAGGCGGAGGCTGAGAAGTTTTATTGGCCGAGAACGCAACAGAATAGGTATCAGTCTTCTGTTAAGCAATATGAGCCGAGGTCATAAGGCGTTGTTCTTCGCGTAAGAGCTCATTCAAGCAGACATCTAATGAAGGTAGTGGCGTCCGATTCATCAGAGCAGATCGGACGCTTTCAAATTCATTCCGCAGTTTCATCAAAAACTGATCTCGCTGACTAGAGGCCTGAAGGTCTTGAATAACTGTCAACACATTGTCAGCCACATCCGCATACTTAATACTATTGTATTCCAACCAGAGTGTACGGAAACCTGAATAGTAGTCTTGTACGGACAAATTCCTTTGTGTATATTCAGCAATTGCACATTCAAGATGGAATTGTCTGGCAGAGTTATCTTGATAGTATATTTTCTTCAAATACCCCCACATGGCTTTCGAAGTGGGGTAAGGCTTGAGATTCATTATCAAATGAGGCTCAACGGATCCCAGAATCCAGGATTTGATTTTGGCATCTTTAGTATACCAAGAGGAGATTTTCTTCTCATCCTCAGTGGGTTTAGGGTCCGTGCCAGAAACAAATCCCCATAATTCCTTTGCTTCTAGATATATTTGAAATTGGAAAGACCAGGCAGGGTAATTCTTTCCGGTAAATTTGATCAAAGTGACATCAGATTTGTCCCTCTCAACTGTATATTGTGAAACAGTGAAACAACAAGTGATAAACTCAGCAAAATTATTTGAACTACAGTTCGTGAGTGCTGGAGAAGGTACTGGACAGATCCAAACACTAAAAGAGACCAAGCAGGCCAAGCAGATAACAAAAAATGGAAAAACAGGCCCCTGACGTCCTTGATTTTAGCTCTAAAATCCTTACGTGGGCCCCACAAATGATCCTGGACACTGATCAGGGTCCTGATCTATGTAGACACACAATTTTCGCTCAGACTGGAAGAGGTTTGAACTCAATCTACTGAAGATCCAAAAATCTGTACGATCTTGATCAAAACTTGTGCAAGTTTTTGAGAAATCACGAGAATGATCAAAAACGTACCTTACAGTGTCGAAAAAATTCTGAAAAAATCACCAAAATACTTAGAAGACTTGGGCGATCTTGGCTGGAAGGATCCTTGATGATGCTGTGATGATCGCAGGTGGGCCACAGTTGATCTGAGCTTATCGCAGGAACAGGATGGATGCCGATCTCTTGAAACAGATCCTCTATCTGTTTATTTTCTTCAAGAGAGAAAGATTTCTCTCTGATTGACTCCTTGAATGAATTTTAATACTGAAGATTAGAACCTCGCTCTGATAACTCACGATTGAAAAGAGTTTGGAATTCTCTTGAGAATGTATTATTCTGTGTCTTTCTATTGAGATTATCCATCATTATATAGGTATTTACATGCCTTTAATCTAGGCTCTAAGAAAGGAAACCTCTCTAATTACATCAATCAGTGTTCTAAGTTAAGAAGGAAACTAATTACAGTAATAGTATTCTAAGTAAAGAAGGCTCCTGTTGTCTCCCATTCAATCCCACATGAGATATAACAATGGGCTCTTTTCAGATGGGCTTTGGGCCTATTTAACTTTGGGCCTATTTAACAAACTCTACAAGTGATGCTTTAGCCAAAGAGGTAGAGGGCTGGGACAGGGAAGAGGAGATTAAAACCTTGTTGCAAGAAGAGATTAATGCAAGGCAAAGGAGGGGGATAAGAATACAAGATTTTTCGATATGGTGGCTCTGCAAGATAAAGGGTGAACTATGTGGGAAGGATCCTTAGAGGAGGTAGGGTCCTCGAGAGACCAAATGAGGTTAAAGAGGAAGTAGCCAAGTTTTTTGAGGAGTTATACACTTCAGAATCTTTCCACAGGCCGACACTAGATGGTATTACTTTTCCCAATACTCCATTGGATGTCTAGGTTCGACTGGAAAGGGAGTTCGATTTGGAAGAAATTGAGAAGGCTTTAAAGGAGTGTGGTAGGGATAAAGCTCCGGGTCCTAATGGCTTCAACTTCTCTCTCATTAAAGCTGGATGGGATTTTCTCAAGGAAGACTTTTGTGCGCTTAGTAGAATTTCATAAGCGAAGTAAGCTCGACAAAGAGCTCAATGCTACTTTTTTAACTATTATTCCTAAAGTTCCGACTCCGGTGGACTTGGATGGATTACCGGCCCATTAGCTTGGTGGGGTGCATGTATAAGTTATTGGCAAAGATTCTTGCTAATCGGTTGAAACAAGTCCTCCCCCTTATTATCGGCCCTTACCAAGGAGCTTTTGTGGCTAATAGGCAGATTTTGGATGGTGTGCTAGCTCATTGACTTAAGGAAGCAGAAGAGAAAAGTGGGGATGGTCTTCAAGATTGATTTGGAGAAGGCTTATGATCATGTTGAGTGGGACTTTCTAGATTATATGTTGCTCAGATTTGGGTTCGGAGAGAGGTGGCGTGATTGGATGAAAGAATGCATCTCTTTTACTTCCTTCTCAATGTTGGTAAATGGCTCTCCTTGCAGGTTATTTAAAGCTTCCAGAGGACTTCGACAAGGGGAACACCTCTCCCCTTTTTTGTTCACAATCGTAGCAGAAGCTTTGAGTGCTTTGTTGTTAAAAACAAAGGATCTTGGTTTGTTTAGCGGTTTTGAGGTGTGCAGAGGTGGAGAGACTATTACTCATGTTCAAGCGGATGATACGATTTTGTTTTGTTCAGATAATCAAGAGGAGGTGGTTAATTTGAAACAGGTTCTTCAATGTTTTAAGTTGTGTTCCGGTTTGAAGGTTAACATGTCTAAGAGTTTGTTGGTGGGTGTGGGTTGTCCTGAGGACATTGTCAAGGACCTAGTGAACTTGTTTCATTGCAAAGCGGGAAACTTCCTATCTCTTATCTTGGCCTTCCTATTGGGGGCAAACCAAGATCTAAAGATACGTGGGGCCGAGATGTGGATAGAGTTGAAAGTGACAGAAGCTCAAGAGAGAGAAATATTGGATTGCAATTGTATCTCTCTGTTTGAGATTTCCATTCATTATATAGACATTACATGCCTTGTTTAGGCTATAAATTAGTAATCACAATCTAATTTACACACGGATATGACCTGTACAATCTTTGACTATATCCTACATATATTACAGCTGGGCTGGATATAATTGGGATTGGATTTGTACAATAAGGGAACTGAACTGGGCTTCTTGACATCCCCCTCAAATTGATGCTATTGAGTCAACAAGCAACAATTTGCCAACCAAGAACTGATAACGTAGTCTTGGTAGGCTCTTGGTAAAAATATCTGCAACTTGAAGTCTGGATGATATATGTGGAAGGCTAATGGTGTCATTTTTAAACTCATCGGAGATATAATGACAATCCACCTCAATATGCTTTGTCCGCTAATGAAAAACAGGATTTGAGGAAATCCGAATGGCACTAGTATTATCAGCATAAAGGGTTGTCGGAGATGTTTGAGGAAAGCCAAGCTCGGAAAGCAATCTACGAAGCCATATGATTTCTGAAGAGGCGGCAGATATAGCACGATATTCGGCTTCGGTGAAGGATTTGGACACTTTATCCTGTTTTTTTTACATTTCCAAGAGAGCAATGAGTCCCCTTAAGAACATGCACCATCCTGTAGTTGATCTCCTGGTATCCAAACAACCAGCCCAATCGGCATTAGAGTAAGCTGTAAGAGATAATGCGTTGCCAACTGGAAAGAACAAACCATGAGTCGGAGTGCCAAGAATGTAATGAATAATGCGCCAGACCACAGTTAGATGTAAATGACGTGGTTGCGTCATAAACTAGCTAACAAGGTTGACAGCGTAAGAGATATCAGGCTAGGTAATTGTGAGATACACCAAGCTGCCTATTAATTTTCGATATAAGATGGCATCCGAAAGATCTCCCGTATCCTAAGACAATTTAACATTGACTTCAAGAGGAGTATCACATGGGTAGAGTTTTGTAGACTGGCCATCTCAATGAGGTCCAATGCATATTTATGCTGATCAAGAATTAAGCCTTTTTCTGAGTGATGAACTTTCAAACCCAAGAAATAGGTAAGAGGACCTAAGTCCTTCATATGGAATGATTGATTAAGTGAGCCTTGAAGCTGTCGAATCATCGATGAATCAATTCCAGATATGATGATATCATCCGCATAGACAAGTAACACAGTAATCCCAGCTGACGTGCGATGAAGAAAGAGAGAAGGGTCATATGGACTCTGTTGAAAATGAAGCCGAAGAAGGGTGTCCCGAAATTTTTCGAACCAAGCTCTAGGTGCTTGTTTGAGACCATAGAGGGATCGACGTAAGTGAGTAACTTCATCACTGGAAGAACTCGAAATGCCAGTTGGAATTTTCATATAGACTTCCTATTTTAGATCCCCATGCAGAAAGGCATTCTTGACGTCAAACTAATAAAGAGGCCACGACTGTGATGCTGCAATTGCTAACACATTGCGAACCGTAGTCATTTTTGCGACCGGAGCAAATGTCTCATCATAGTAAATACCATATTCTTGGCGATAACCAAGTACGACTAGGCGCGCCTTATAACAATCTACGAGCCATCAGGTTTAAGTTTGATGGAATAAACCCATTTACAGCCAATGGGTTTTACATGAGATGGACAGGACACAATATCCCATGTGTGATTTGCTCGAAGAGCATCTAACTCTTCCTGCATAGCTTTCTTCCAACAGTCATGTTTCACTGCCAGCGAATACAAGTTAGGAACAGTAATAGTAGATAAGGCAGTAAGTAAAGAAGTGTGAGTGAAGCCATATCTGTCTGGGGGACGAGTGTGGCGAGTGGATCGCCTAAGTTGGATCGACGTTGGATCATCAACAGAAGAATGATCGGGCTCTGGTGGCGGATCAGGCGGCGGGGAATGATCCGTAGGGGATGGCAGTTGTGGAACATCTTTGTGACGGCGCCTTTCATAGACGATGAGAGGTGACGGAGCAACATCATCAGTAAAATTGGGTAAGAGGGAGACAGAAGGAAATGAGTCTTTGTGATTTGAAAAGAAAAGCTGATTTTCCAAAAAAAATGACATTCCGAGAAACTCAGATGCGATGAATGAATGGATCATAACATAGAAAGCTCTTTTGGTGAGAAACATAGCCTAGAAAAGCGCACTTCAAGGATTGAGGTGTCAGCTTTGTCCATTCAGTCGGAGGAAGATGAACAAAGCACACGCAACCAAAGGTGTGCAAATGAGTGTATGTCGGCTATGTGTTGAAAAGTCTATAATATGGAGATTGATAAGATAGCATCAGTAAGGGGAGACGATTGATTAAGTGAACTGCAGTAGCTAATGCTTCTGGCCAAAACTTAGCCGAAACCGATGATTCTAAAAGAAGGGAATGAACGGTATCAAGAAGATGCCTGTTTTTTCGTTCGGTAACTCCATTCTGCTGAGGAGTATATGGACATGATCTCTGTGATAAAATCCCTTTGGTTTGTAAGAAATTTTGAAACCGCTGGGACATATACTCCCCCCCTGAAGCAGAGCGAAGAATCTTGATACTCGTAGAAAACTGATTCTCAACATAAGCAAGGAATTTTTTGAAAACATCAAATACTTCCAATTTGGAATGCAAAAAATACACCCATGTGAACCGACTATGATCATCTATAAATGTCACAAAATATTTGTAGTATGAGAAATTACGGGAGTAATTCCCCATACATCACTATGAATAATGTCAAAACATGCAGAAGCCACAGAATGATGCATAGGAAAAGGAAGTATCTTACTTTTACCAAGTTTGCAAGATGCACAATCAATAGAACGAAAAGAGACTATTATTATGAATTATCCCATTATTCAACATGAAAGATAACATCTTAGCGTGAGGATGGCCTAATCTGTTGTGCCAGAGCCTCCAAACATCCTGAGAAGATAAACTAGAGAAAGCAAAAACATTTTTATTAGGAGCATAAGAAGACAGGTGAATAGGAAAAAGACGACCACATTGAGGGCCCTTCGCAATCACTCTCCCCGACGCTTGATCCTACACAACACAACCAAAGCGAGAAAAATGGACATTACAATCATCATCATCAAGTTGTCCCACAGAGATAAGATAGGTGGTTAAAGATGGAGAAAGAAAAACATGTTTCAGAGGCAAGGAATTTGAAGCATCACCAACGGCAGTAATGGAAAGATGTTCACCATCTGCAGTATGAATTTAGAGATCACCGGTATACTTCAGAATATTAGAAAGATGAGCGGGAGATGAAGACCTATGATTGGAAGCACCAGAATCAAAATACCTAGGAGTGGATGCAATTGGATGATTACCCGAAATTCCCTGAAAAACCATTAATGAACATTTGTTGGATAGCCTCAGCACTGATCAGAGGAGGGGGGCTGGAAGCAGGTGGTTGTGAAGGCATGACTGGTGGAGAAGCAGCATCAGAAGAGGCAGTTGCAATGGTAGTATGATAGGCTCGAGAAATGCGATTTTGTGGCCTCTTTTTGCATTCAGCAATAACATGCCCATTGGCTTTGCAGTAATTGCAAAATTTCTATTTGCACTGTGATGCATAATGACCAAATGACTTGCAACCATAGCATTGAACTTTGCTCAAGTCGTGTACCTGAGAATTTCCTTTTGCAACATAGGCCACCTGATCTAATCCATCCACCGTGCCAGTAGAGTGAGCATTTGAAGAGTTGCTATTAGTAACATAAGCAACCTCGAGAGGAGTGGAGACATGCTGTTTCAATGCATGTTGAATTACTTGGCTCTGTTCTTCACGCAGAAGTTCATTAAGACATTCATCTAGGGAAGGAGAAGGGACCCTGCTCATGAGACTAGATCAGACAGCTTCATATTCCGGTCTTAATTTCATAAGAAACTAGTCGCGATGACTGATGTCATGTAGTTGTTGAATCTCTAAAAGTGTTACATCAGAAACTTTAGCATATTTTATTTCATCATATTCAGCCCACAAATTCAGAAAACCGGAGTAATAATCTTGAATGGAAGAAGTGCCTTGAGAATATTGAGCAATCTTAAGCTCAAGTTGATACTGATGGGCAGAGTTCCCATGATGATAGACTTTCTTCAAGTACTCCCACATGCCCTTGGAAGTTTTGTACGGTTTGAGATTGAGTATGTACTGAGGTTCCACAGATCCAAGTATCCAGGTTTTGATTTTGGCATCTTTAGTATTCCAAGATAAAATAAAATAAAATAAAAATTCATCATCTTGGGGCTTCAGATCTGTTCCAGATATATGTCCCCACATTTCCTTGCCTTCCAAGTAAACTTGAAATTGGTAAGACCATGAGGTATTTTTCCCATTGAGCTTAATTAGTGTAAGTTCAGATTTCTACATTAGTCTCAATAGATTAAGACAAATCCACAATAAACAATCTAAACAAGGGAAACAAGAGGCTGTAGATATAAATCTGACAAGAGAAATAGCAACAGCGAAGCCTAAAAAATCCTCAACACAGTTCAGAATAGTGAAGCAGCAGAATAATGCACAGAACAGTGCAGATTATCCAAAACGAGCCTTGTTGTCAATGGAAGAATTTCCACGTGGGCCCCATCAGATCTATGGACAGATCAGAGGCTGGGGATGGAAGGGCAGATTATTTTCGCAACTACTAGAAGAAGTCCCACTCAAAACGGATCAAAATCCACAATTTTGGACGGCTGTGATGAAAACTTTTGGACAAAACTGAAATACCAAAAAAAATGGTAGATGGCCTACCTCTGATGAGCCAAAATGGCTGGAAAAATCACCATAAATAAGAGGAATACCAAGTGACCCTAACTGGCTTATTCCGCTGTTGTCGTGATGTCGATCTCAGGTGGGCCATGTTTGATCCAAGATGATCAGAGATTATCAGATTGATGAGAGGCTTCTTGGAAGGCTTCCAAAGATGGAAGGTGAACTAGGAGGGATCTATGAATCCCTATATCTTGAAGAGAATGAAGCACCAGACCATACGATTGTTGTCGAAGTTGGCTATGATACCATGATAGAAGCTCAAGAGAGAGAAATAATGGATTGTAATTGTATATCTCTATTTGAGATTTTCATTCATTACATAGACATTACATGCCTTGTTTAGGCTATAAATCAGTAATCACAATCTAATTTACACACGGATATGACCTGTACAATCTTTGACTATCCTACATATATTACAGCTGGGCTGGATATAATTGGGCCTGGATTTGTACAATAAGGGAACTGAACTGGGCTTCTTGAAAGAAAGTTGTCTATTTGGAAAAGGAAGTACTTATCATTTGGAGGCAGGATTACATTGATCAAGTCAAGCTTTAAAAACATTCTGATTTATTTTTTGTCTCTCTAAAAAAATAGCCTAAGAAGGTGTGTGAGACTTTAGATCGACTAAGGTGTGACTTACTTCCTTTGGGAGGGGAATAGTGACAAAAAGAATATTCACTTGATGAAATGGAGTGAGGTGATAAGACCTAAGAGGTATGGTGGTTTGTGCCTTGGGGACCTTGAGAAGAAGAATTAGGCACTTGTCTAAATGGTGGTGGAGATCTAGGGAGGAGAGGGAGGCTCTTTGGAGGAAGGTTATTGCTCTCAAATATGGGGAGGACAAGTGGGGGTGGACTCCTAAGCTTGTGCCTAGGTATCGTCTATCGTGTCTTTGTGGGGGCATAATGTATATGGGGGATGTGTCCAATGTGAGGGGTGATGTCTTTCCAAAAGGGGTGGGTTTTATTATTGGGGAGGGGAACAATGTTAGTTTTCGGTCTGATGACTAGGTGGGGGCAGGTCCTTTGAGGTATTTGTTTCCTAGTGTCTATAGGTTCATATCCAATAAAGAGTCTTTTGTGGGGATTGTAGTACGGGGAGGGACTTTTTTGACCAAGGCTTTTTACTTAGCACTTACGGCCTATGATACACGGATACTTCAAAATCGGCAACGTGTTGTGTCATATCGTATCCGATACTTCACTTTTTATATGTAAAATCTGTGTCCCTACTGTTAGGGATGTCAAATGGGCCTGGCCGGCCCGGCCCGGCAAGCTCCGGCCCGCCAGTCAACGGCCCGCCGCCCGGCCCGGCACGGTCAACGGCCCAGCTCGCAAAGGCACGGCCCGCACATGGGCTGGGCTAGGCCTAGGTGGCTGGGCCCGCTGGCCCGTTCCCGCCAGGCCCGCCAGGCACATGGGCTAGGGGCTTTAGCCCACCAGGCCCGCCGAGATCGGCCCGCTAGGCACGGTCCGCCCAAAATTGACTTTTTTTTTTTACAAAATTCTTCATTTTAACCTCCTAACAGCCATAAAACGGTCATATAAGGGGTATTTTGTGTCCTTTTTCAATTTTATAAAGTCTATAAATACTCTAACCCTTCTATTCTTTTTCTTTTAATCAAAGTTTTATTTACCAAAACAAATATATATACAAAGGATGTCAATCATTATATAACAATGTGGGCCCATTGTGACAAAAATCATTATGGAAATTGGGCCTAACTTTTAATACAAGTTTTGAGATGTTGGCAAGAACTTCCATTACTTATAATTCAACGAACTTACTAATGTATCATCCACTTTGCATTGCAGATTAAAAGAATCCAATAATGAGAAAAATTAAAACGCTAAATATAATAAAATCTAAAAAGGATCAAGCGAAAAAGAAAATGTGGCTGTAATTATAAAAGATAAAGGGTACTATATTAAGTTATAAGATCACATTTTAGAAAGAATTATACTTTAAAAATAAAAAAGCCTTATTCATAAATAAAAAAACTTCACTAAAAATAATAATTGTTGATTATTTTCTTTTTTAACTATCTTTATCAAACACATTTGATTTAATATGCATGATAATCAAAGAAGAATTTGTTAGAAATCTCAAATGATATGAATTGTCGAATGTAATTATAAGACCCTGCCGATTAAGACATGCATCATTCTTCTTGAATTCAGTTTTGGTTAAATAGACTTTAAAAATAGAAAACTTTTACTTTTCACTAAAATTTATAATTTGTTTTCTTATTCTTAACTTTCTAAAGAAGAAAAATTTGTTCGAAATTTCAAATGATAAGAATTATTCCATGTAGGTCCCTCATCCCTGCCAATTAAGACATGCATTATTCTTCTTAAATTCAATGTTATGTTAAATAGACTTTAAAAATAAAAAACTTTCATGTTTCACTAAAAATTAATTTTCTAGAGTGTTTATCCTTATTTTTAACTTTCTTTATCAAAGAGATTTTATTTCATTAATAAAATGAATTATTAGAAATCTCAGATGATAAGAATGTCCCAATCTAAGTCCCTACCAAATGATAAGAATTGTCCTATGTAAGCCCCTGTCCATTGATTAAAGAGAGATATTGTAGGATTTATTAAGGAGAGTTGTGATAAGTGAGAGGAGAAACTTACCTTCTCTCATTTAATTTCATTTGAAAAGCTTCATCAAACCATGTAACTCAAAGGCCAAGGCAGTTTTGAGGCTGATTTCAATTGAAATCAATGTGGTTAGCATTGGATGAAATGGTCAAAATCAATTGAGGTTGATTTCAATTGAAATCAGTCTCTTTCATATATAATAATAGTAATCCAAAAAATATAAATAATGTTACTTTTACTTTTATTATGAATATATTATCCCATTAAAACATAATCAGCTCTAAGTATAGTTTGATCTCTTCACTTGTGCCTCAGACCATGGATTTAGTCTTGGACTCACAGGTATCTCTTTGGAATGTGTCCAATCAGATATTAAGTCCCAACCAACCCATATATATACAAATAGAGCTCTCGTAATGGGACATGAGAGTATGATCTCAGCTTGGAGTGATATATTATTAGACCATTAGATTTAATTGGGCTCATCCATAGTTTGGAGTGATATATTATTAGACCATTAGATTTATAAAAAAAACGAAAAAAAAAAAAAAGGCCCGCCTGGCCCGGCACGGCCCGGCCTGTGGCAGGCCGTGCTGGGCCAGGGTTTTTCCCCGGCGGGCCGAGGCTGAAGCCGGCCCGGCCCGTTTGATATCCCTACCTACTGTGTATATGGCATGTCCTTGCCGCATTCATGTTGTATCTGTGCATCATAGCTCACGGCAGCTAATCATCCAAGAGCATCATGTTCGTTAGTATGGTTGGGATTGGTGCCTCCTCATGTTGAGGCTTTCTGTTGGTTAACAGTGGCAGGGAAGATCTCCACAGCAGACAATATTAGGAGGGGCATTTTGTCTGACTCCATTCTAGATACTTGTGTTCTTTGAAGGAAAGAAAGGGAATCTATTGATCATCTTCTTCTTCATTGCGAGGTGACTTCCTATCTCTGTATCTACTTCATCAAGTTGTGCGGGGTTCTGTGGTGCTTCCCAGGAATGGCAAGTTTGGTGGAGGCATGGGTGTGGGGACCTTTTCGCGGTTGTGCATTGATGCCTTGGCGACTTATTCCATTTGCCATTCTTTGGGAAGTGTGGAAGGAAAGGAACGAAAGGATCTTTAGCAACTCCACCTCTTATTTGGAGGATTCGGTTTCGAAGGTTATTTTTTCAATTGCCAAGTGGACTTTGGTTAGGAAGGATTTTAGATATCTCAAAGTGTTAGATTTTTTTCACAATTGGCAAGCTTGCATGGGATGGGGTGCAGTGCAGTGCGCCTAAAGTAAAAAAAAAGTCCATTTTTTGGATGCCACCTCCTACAGGTATATTAAAATTTAATGTTGATGGTGCGGCAAGAGGCAAACCAAGGCCGGCAGGTATTGGTGGGGTGCTTCATAATGATAAGGGTGAGGTGTTGCTTATGTTCTCTAAAAGTGTGGGGATTAGAGATTCCAATGAAGCAGAGGTATTGGCTATTTTGGAAGCTCTTCGGATCTTTTCGAGTTCTTTCCATGGCCCACTATTGGTGGAGAGTGATTCTACTTATGCAGTGGGGTGGCTCTTGAAGCCCGATTCTAGACCTTTGAAGTTCCAATTTCACTTCAACGAAATGAAGAAGATCTCCTCCTCTTTGGTTGTCTCTTTTGGTCATGTGATGAGGCATGCCAATAGTATGGCGAACGCTTTGGCTAATCAAGGGGTGGATAGAGTTTCTCCACGAGTGGGTCTATGTAATCTTATGGTTTTGGGGGTGGTTTTGTTTGGGTTTTTTCGCTTTGGTGGGCAAAGATAATTCCTTTATACCCTTGTATTTCTAGTTTTCTTTCTTGTGCCTTTTGCCTTTTTCTCTATTTTAATAAAGGTTCTATTTTGAGTGGTACATTAATTTAAAGCAAGAAAGGTTGAATGTCAATGACTATACTTGCCAATATTAAGAATTGTAGAGTTTATGATGTTGGTAAAGTAAAGCCCCACATCCCACAACGCCTAAATAATGCCTTTGGCAAGGCTTCATTTATACCTATTTGGGCCTTTCACCTATGAGCTTAAGCTTTTAGGTTGGTATATGGTTTATTACATGGTATCAAAGCGGGTTTTCTATCCTGTCATCCTTGTGTAGCCCACATGACAGGCCCGTCTATGAAATCTGTTGGGCCTGCACGTGAGGGGGAGTGTTGGTAAAGTAAAGCCCCATATCCCACATCGCCTAAATAATGCCTTGAGTAAGGCTTCGTATATACCTGTTTGGGCCTTCCACCTATGAGCTTAAGCTTTTAGGTTGGTATATGGTTTATTACATGTGCGCCTTACGGGAGAGAGATAGGAATGACTGAGCTCATTATATCAAAGGTCTAAGACCGGGCATACGAGTGAATGTAAAAATTTGCAATACCATTCAAGAAGCATACAAAGAAGCTATCAACGTTGAACACATGCTTAAACAGTCTTGCATATAACAAGTTAAGCCTCAAGAAGGAAAGTTTCAGCAAAGAACAAGAGCCCTTGCTGTGGAGACACATCTTACCAAAGAGCATAATGCTACACTCATCATACGTCGACTTTTCACCACAAACGAGAAGAAAGGAGTGGAGCCAAACTAAGATATTCCGAATGCGAGTAAAGTGTGAAGACAGGTTAGCTCATTTCGTTATTAACAATGGTAGTACGATAAATCTTGTTGCACAAGAGGCCACTGACAAACTACATTGGGAACCTAAACAGCTACCAAAACCTTACAAAGTCATTTGGTCTGATGATACTGTCATTCTTGTGATTCACAAATGTCTCGTATCTTTTAAGATTGGTGGTTATGAGGACTGAATTTGGTGTGATGTAATCCCTATGAATACAACTCATATTCTTTTGGGACAACCATGGCTTGTTGCTCGGAAGGCACACAATGATAAAGAGATGAACACATACTCCTTCAAATGGAAAGGAGTACGGGTTACACTTGTTCCACTGCAACCGACAACAACATCTCCGTCTAAATCATTCCTTTCATCTGAAGAACCAAAGAATCAGCAAGAAGAAGAAACAGAAGTTATGACTACATCGACAAAGTTGGAACCCAAGGCAGAAGATATCAAGGCTGACATTGAGAAGCAAGATCAGGAAAAGGATGATCTCACGACAAATTCGAGTGAAATAGGTTGCAAAACTTCATAAATGGATCGTGCTTCAGATGAAATTGAAGACAAAGAAACTAAAATCCTTTCAATGGACATTGCTAATATAAAGAAACAAGATGCAAAGGAAGACAAAGGACTAGCGGAGATTAAAGACATGGATTTAATGAACAAAAGGCCTAATCATTCCATTAGATCTTCCGGTTGTTCACGCGAAGCCCTGCAAATCATTAGAAGGTAATTACATTGCTCAAGTGATTTCAAAAGAAGACCTAGTAGCTGAACCCCACACATTGACTTTATCTATGGAAATCAACAATTGATATTCAAAGATCGCGATCTATTCGTACAAAGTCAACAATTAAAGCCTTTCACAGTCGGATCACACATCCAAGTTGAATTCAAAGGTCGAGTTCCCTCCAAGAATGGGGGAGCTGATGCAGGCCAGACCCAGGTCGGCCAGCCATTTAGGCCCAACCCATAGGCCCAAGAGTTTCAACCAAAGGCTCAAGCCTAGTAGCCCACTGAAGCCCATTAAAGAGATTAATATCTCAAGATCGTGCAAACCTAGATTCTTTCCTATTTTCCATTTATTTAAATCATGAGTAGCTAAAATTTAGGGAAATAGGTTTGATTTTATTAGAAAGCTTATATTAGGATTTAGAATTTGATTTCAATTAAAATTAGGAAAGCAATGCCTATATAAAGGATTACATATTGTAATCTCTTTCATTCAAGAAGTTCATTGATAATAAAGTTTTTCTCCTAGAGTTTTCTCTCTCCGGTGGTTTGTCTATGGCGTGAGACTTAAACAATTTGATCCTATATATCCCTATCCATAAGCCTTTGGCTTGAAGAATAACACGTTGGTTATTCTTCCTAAACTACGCTGTATCATCCCAACTCTAAAACCCAACCTCATCTTAAAGAATTCCTTTCAACATTAGACTCATCCCAAAAGAAGAAATAACCACCAACGCCCAACCTCCATAACTAGGAACCTATGATGCACAGATACCTCAAAATAGGCAACATATCGTGTTGTTTTGTATTCGATACTTCATTTTTTATGTGTAATATCCATGTCCATGTCGTGTCCCTAGCATATCCACACTATATCTAGGCATTATAACTAGGAACTCTCTTTGGAACTCAACCCCACTCATCCTCACCATAGTTAAAAGCTATAACTTTCCTCAGTAAAGCTTCTTTTTATTCCCCAAACCTCCACCAACATTTTGCAAACAAAGACCAAGTTTTATTCATCGAACTTCATAAGCCCAAGCCTTAATCTAGTTTTAGATTCCAAAACTTTCTTTTAAAAGATGTAACCTCCTTTTTCTCTCCTTGATCTTCCATAAAAATTACTTCTAATATGATCCAATTTCTCCATCACAGTAGCATATTTTGTATAAACACATATGGTACATCGCCAAATTGGATAAACAAGCTTTAATTAATGTCAACCAAACACTGAGTGATAGATATCATCTCTTCCAAGAGGATAAATTTCCATTCAAATTTCTTTACACCCGAATCCCACAAAACCTTCAATCTCAAGTTAACGCCAACAGGTAAACCAAAATACCAGATAGATATCGCCTAACTCTGCACAACCTATTGGCTTAAGGCCGAATGTCTTCTTCCTAACATCCCACACCAACCGACATCTTTTTAGACAAATTAATCTTCAAGACCAAAA
Source organism: Umbellularia californica (assembly GCA_028538565.1). NCBI lineage: Eukaryota > Viridiplantae > Streptophyta > Magnoliopsida > Laurales > Lauraceae > Umbellularia > Umbellularia californica. Next base: position 32,446,241 of record JAPQWN010000011.1, read on the forward strand.
TTAGTTCAAAACAATGCAATATTCTTTCCAAAGAAGCTATCTCATCCCCTTTTTGTCAAGTTGAACAAAACAGTGCCAACTGGGAATTGTAAATGGGATATAACTTCTCTTTCAAATTCCTATCCAACACCAATCCCTAATTGAGCCGATCCCCTTAGCCTTCACACATAAAGCACTCACCACCTCCACCACAATAGTAAATAAAAAGGGTGAACGGGGATCACTTTGTTTAACACAATGCAATGTCTTAAACAACCAAGTATGGGACCCTTAACCAAAATTGCTAAAGTGGTAGTAGAAATGCCACTCCCCTACCCATCCACTCCAATTGTCACCAGTCCGCACAACCCATCCAATGAAGCATCCCACTCAACATAATTATAAGCTTTTTTTCTAAATCAACTTTCAATATCACCCCCCTTTTTTGCTAGTCACTTCCTCCTCCAGGCAATCAATCATTAGCTATGAGAACTCTATCTAATACCTGCCACCCTTAAATAAAAGCTCATCGGCAAGGACAAACAAATAGAAGGAAGAATCACTTTTATCGTACTTAAAAGTTTCAATAAACTAAAGTCCATCCATTGAACGATATATTGAATTGAGAATTTAACCCGTCAAGCTACATATCAGTACCAAATGGAGTGCTAGCCGAGACATATAATGTCATTGTCCTCATCGTTGTTGCCACCAGTACCACAATATTATTGTTGCCGTTGTTGATTTCTTTCTCCATTTTTTTTTTTTTTTTTTTTTTTTTTTTTTTTTTTTTTTTTGCCATATGTTGGGCTACTGGTCTAGGAGTGATATTGGGAACTATGTTGGGCTAGAAACACACTTATTTCTTCTTCTTTTCTATTGGGGACTATGGCACTGGCAGGCTCTTAGGTACATTTTTCACCAATTCTAGATAATCAAAACTACTTCTGTAACGATCCAAGCAGTTGAAGCATCTGTTCTGTTCATCCAATTGAATGAAATAAAAATGTGGATACTTTAACAACTTATATTCAATATTTTTTTTTATCAATAACTGGTAATTTATACTGAAAGGTAGGGGGAAACAACCAAAGCTAAAGTTAAAATCCACAAAGAAAAAAGGGAAAAGGAATGAAAGCATTATACCCGAGTCCATACAGCATCAGATCAAACTGTAAAAAGAAAAACTAAGACACTGGAACAGCAACAATCCCTTCTCTATCACCCCTGCCCCTGCTTGGCCAGCCCCTAGTAGTTGTCCACAATGAACGGATCATAAAACAAAGATATTCAAAATCCTGAAGCTACAAGGATAGCCAAAACCTCAGCTTCATTTGAATCCTTCACTCCAATAGATTTTGAGAAAGAAAGAAGCTCAAAATCCTGAAGCTACAAGGATAGCCAAAACCTCAGCTTCATTTGAATCCTTCACTCCAATAGATTTTGAGAAAGAAAGAAGCATCTGACATATGTCATGGCAAAGAATACCACCTACAACAGTTGGGCTTGACTTACATATGGCTACTCGATCTACATTTGAATTTGAGAAAACCAAAAGGAGACCATTTTACCAACTTGCATTCCTTGAGAGCACCACACTTTCAGCAAGCCTCCCAATTGTGAGGCTTGCTTAACTTCATGATTAATGAAACAAACCAAGTCTTAAAATTCTAGATTCACAAAACTATATTTCTATTTGTTAGATTGTTTTTATTGTTTTTCAAATATTTTTCAAGGTTATTGGGATTAGGGTGCAACTCAATCTGCCTCGATAACTTCCATGTGACTCAGCCAAGTAAACTCAACTCGAGTGCAACCAAGCAGCCATCCAAGTCCGATTTTTAAAACCTTGGTCTCCCTTTACTCTTGAGAGCTCTTATCTCTATTTTTAGCATTTATGGATTGTATCACGGTTGTACGTTTTTATTTAATATAGTTAATCTGTAACCATTAACAGATTGGAAAAAAAAATTCTCACACTCTGATATAGGCAGTAGAAATGAGAAGGCTTCTACCATTTCATGCTTAATCTCATGTTATTTCATTGAAGTTTCTATAGCTTCTTGTTCATTGCTAAAGAATAAAGATGTTGACCTTTGCCTTAGTATGCAAGTGTGAGGACACTTTTCTTGAATAATTGTTGTTCATAGAAGAACCAAACATCATTATCTAGTACTCATTTATGAAAGCTCAAGCTTGATGTCTTCTAGTGATTAACCACTTTTAATAAAATGGATCTTCAGACTGAGAATATATCCTCAGGCACTAAGCACAAACAAGTGGAGACTTCAGAAGCCAAAATCAATAGACTAGTCCAGCCCTAATTATGGTTGGTTTACCACGTACGGCCTCAACTAGGTCATGTTAGGTGCTGCTTTCTCAAAAGCCAAAATCATTGATTGCTTAAACAAAGACCTAAAATCTTAGTCCTGAAGCACAAATCAGACAATTCATGAATACATATGAAAGAATATCACTGCAACTAATGTCAGAATAAACGGTCAGCCATAAGTTAGTTTATTATTGATACATAAATATTTTGCATGATAAAACCAGGTTTGTATTACGATATGTAACGAAAAGTCTGATATGAGATGTGATTTGCAGAGAGGATTTCAGTGGAATGATACTTACCCCCAATAGCTAACTTAAAGATGAACACCAAAACAAACAAAGTCATGTTATCAAATAAGCCCAAAGAAATATTATTAAAACTGCTAAATGATCTAAATAAACTTGTTGGTGTCTACTGTCACACCCCGAGACCCGGATTTCCGTCAGAGTCCGAATTTTGCAACACAGAATGTGAATCCGCAGACAAACATAAGTCAAGTCTTATATACAGTGGAATTCTCTCTCTCTTTTTTTGTTTTTCCTGTCAAATTATCTATCATCCAGATGATACCCACACCACTACCATTACTAATGATGCGTGATATGTCATATTATATGATTCTAATAGTAGAGTTTTTTTTTTTCAGTACAGTGGTAAAATTTAGTTACCATTTGTTCTATTTCCAATAATAATAATAACAACAACAACAACAACATAAAAAATATCTGAATTGGACCATGATATGGTTTTAATAAGGCTTTCCCAAAATCCACTGCCCATTGAAGATTTCAACCCAAGGTTTAAAATCTCAGTCAAAGTACACAGCAGGAAGCCATTATAAAAGTTCAAATCATCACATATCAAAGGAAGCACACAAAGCATTGTCCACACTATTCAACGTACCGATAGATCATCTTTCTCTAAAGTACACTCAAAATTATGATGAGTGACAGAAGACATTTTAGACAAGGTGTAATAAACAACACATTAAGCAGCATCATACCAAGCCCCATTGTTTCTCTCTCTCTCTCTCTCTCTCTCTCTCTCACACACACACTTCCCTTCAAGTTCTTAGAGTTAGAATAGTACTGAAAATACATACAATTCCAACACCAAAACCAAAAAAAAAAAAAAAAGTCATATCCTTCAATAACAATGGGTGAGAAATATCAGCTCCTAACATGATTCATATACAAATCATACAGCTTCAAATACTCAACAACAACAAAATACTAAATATATAAGCATTTACATTTACCACATCAATAAATAAGATACATATAAAAAAAACAAATAAATTGAACAAAAAAAAAACAAAAAAAAAAATTTGAGCAGAAAATGCAAGAAAATCAATAGAAATGGAGATTGAAAAGTGGAATCACAGTTCTATTGCAACCTGAGGTATCATTTGCATGTTCCCCAAATCAAAGGTGGTTTGGATTTGCCCGGAGATGCGAAAAACCTCATCCATTTCGGACCAAAACAATATCGGACGCTGAAAATGCAATCCATTTCTTATCCCACTCACTTGAGATTTGCACGCCCCACGCAAAATGACTGGTGAATCTAACAAAAGCATCAATGAAACGAAACGATAATTGAAAAAAAAAATTAAAATTGTTTCCAAACCGCCACATCACAGAATCAAAAATGAGAGAAAAAGAGCATAAACCCTATGAAAAAAAGGCCTAACAAATAGACATAAAGCACGCTTCTATATGATGTGTTGTTTTTCCAAAATCGAGAGAGGGAGGGAGAGAGAGACTTACGAGGGTTGGAAGAGAGGCTTGAAGGATACAATAGAAGAGGATTTGTGAGGGTGTGAAATGAACAAGTAGATGCTTTTGCCCTCTCTTTCTTTTCTCTGTTTTTGTGGAAAGTCAGGGAGAGGAGAGAGGACGATCGATTGCCTGCCCAAAACGAAGTTTGGTTTGGTTTGGCTGAGCATCCCAGCCTTCTATTGAAGGATTGATCGTCCAAAATTGGGACCCACTGTTTCAAGTATGTAGAAGGAGGATGTAGATTGCCCACTTTCATTCACCTAGGTTAGTGGTTTTTAATTGAAAAAAGGGATATTTTCAAAAAAGTCCTTAACTTTTGGGTGATTTTCAAAATAGAGTCAAAAGAATTCAATATTTCAAAAACATATGAAGATTTTTAAGATTTATTTCAATCAGGTCCAATCTAGCAATCTAAACCCACCGCTGGGAACTTTGTATAAACAAAAACTCAAAAGAATAAAAGTGCCCTTAGTGAGTAGTAAGTACATAAAAATGAAATTTTCAGAATAGTTCTAAACTTTTTAGGTGGTTTTCAAAAAAGGACCAAGGAATTGAATATTTCAAATATGTATGAAAGTTTTCAAGACCTCTTTCAATTAGGTCCTGTTGGGAGATCTCCATCCACTTTTGGCAGTTTTTTTTTAATTTTAAAATGAAAAAAATCCATTTGATTTCATTCATTCTCCAAAATGTTGGACCAACTATAAGATCACTTTTGATTGTTCCAAGTCACTTATATAACACAATGCATTGATTGCACTGAAATTTACCTTAATAATTAGAGTGCTTAAATATTGGATTAATCATGACGTGAAAAACGAAATTAACTATTGACTAGGTTAATAATTAGAGTGCCCACCTAAAAAGTTTAGGACTGTTTTGAAAATTTCCTTTTTACCTACTTACTACTCACTAGGGGTACTTTTGTCCTTTTGAGTTTTTGTTTATACAAAATTACCGACAGTGGGTATGAATTGCCTGATTGGACTTGAGTAAAAAATGTCTTGCAAACTTTCATACATTTTTTAAATATTGAATTCTTTTAACCCTTTTTTGAATATCACCCAAAAGTTAAGAGCTTTTTTGAAAATCTCTCTTGAAAAAAAATATATTATAAACCATTCAATTGCTTCCAGACTTAGAATTTATTTTTCAGGAATTTTTACCCAAAAAAAAAAAACTCTTAAATTTGAAAAAAATGATGGAGGGCCCAAATACTTCATAACACGGCAAAGGACCTGCCTCACTATCACCATATTACAAAATAATCCAACATTATGTGATATCATGAAATATGGATTTTCTTGATATCATGAATGTTTTAACATTCTGTAATTTCATGGATGGGGTGAATTTGTCAAAAGCAAATAAATAAAAAGTGATGGAAGACCCTTTACCACCATTATGAACTTTTTAGGCCCTCCATTGTTTTTGTCGACATGAAGGGGGACTATTTTTTATTTTTTTTAAGATGGCTTATAATAATTGGTAAAATTGATTTTATAATTGTTAACTTAGTTAACCTTTTTTCTAGGGATTTTTACCAAATAATTAAGCTTACATTGCAATTAATCAATTTTATGAAGAAAAATAATAAAATAACCATTTAGTTGTTTGTATTTATTTTTTGACTATTTTGCCCTTAGTGATGATATCGTCAAATCCTCCATCATATCTCATATCCCTTTGAACGAAGAAACCCAAAGCTTAGGTTCTCTTCATCTTCCTCCCTTGGACTGCACTTTTCACAGTGGAGAAGAAATTGAGGGCTTGGGGATCACAAGGTAAGACTCATTTCTTCTTCTCTTTTATTTCTTTTTCATTTTTTTGTTTCATCACTTCCCACATTTCCAAGGTTCATGTTTACAGGGTTCTTTTCTTCGCTGCAATTTCTCTTAGTAGAGATCTTTTGTTTCATCGTGTGTATGTTTTTCCAATTTGATTTTTTTTCTTGTTGATGTTCTTGATCTAAGCAGTGTCTTGAGGTACCCCAACTTGTTTTGGGACTGTATATGACAGATGGAAGGGAAAAGTTTTTCACTTTACTTTTCTAGGGCACGTTAGTCCAATAAAGCAATATGGATTGTCTTTATCTTCCGCATGTCATTTGACGGAGGCATCCAAGTCATACCTTCTCATGGCACTTTGAATCACAGCCCTCCAAAGTTTCCAATTGCTCCATCAGTGATGTGCTATGTGACTTCAACCATAAACATTTCCCAAATTGCTGTGTGTATGGATGAATATTATAAGACACTGATGGTATCTTCAAACGGCAGTGATAAATATAGAAACTCAGTGCATAAACCATCTAAGCCGTCCAATTTTTGCTTGTCCTCCATCTCATAACTTAGAAAAAATGCTAAATGATCTAAAACGACCACAACCCGTTTCCATCTGAAGCTTTTGGCCATGTCCCATTTGAGAAATAGACCACACCCTCCAATCCAACTATTAGATTCAATCTATACACTAAATTTCAATGTGCTGATTTTTTTTTTCCACAGACCCATTGGAACTTGTAAAAGAGATGGAAAATGAGATTCTTTCAAAGTGATGAAGACATAAATCAATTTCAATATTTGTGATGAATAGGAAAGAATCTCAAGTTCAAGATTTTTTTCATCTTGAAGAATTCCGAATTTCCAATCCCATCATAGATGGGAAAAAATGAATATAAAAAAAAATTGAAATCTTGTACATTACATACAACACGATACCAGTATCAAAGCTCCTATTGAAATTCTCCAAACCAGACCTCTTCCCCTGATATCAGAAATTCTATCAAACCCATGGTTGGATGTTTTAGAAGCAGCTAAAGAGCTGAAATTGAAATTTGGGTTTGACCCATATAAAGCCTGGGCTCCCCTCACATCATCCACAGTCAAATCTTTAAGTAATTCTTTTGTTTCATCGTGTGTATGTGTTTTCAATTTGATTTTTTTTTTCTAGTTGATGTTCTTGATCTGAGCAGTGTCTTGAGGTACCCCAACTTGTTTTGGGACTGTATATGTCAGATGGAAGGGAAAAGTTTTTCACTTTACTTTTCTAGGGCACGTTAGTCCAACAATGAACATATGGACTAAGTCTTTGATAGTGATTTTATCTTCCTGTTTTTGTCCATATGTTCATTGTTGTTAAAGCCGGTGCTGATAACAACCACAAAACGACTAAAATAGTTGCTATCAGTCATCGGGGTTTAACTTGGGCAGGGCCAAATGAACTCATATGCCCCAACTCAATCAAAAGTGAATTTTTTGTTGGGGTTGTTAGATTTTGGGTTAAAATCAAGTCTCGATGTTGGATTTGGAGTTTGGGTATCGAATTCCACTCGGGGTGCTCAACTTAAAATGTGCACTGTAGCTTGGTTTTTTTAACCAACTAAGTTTCCAGTCACCATTTGCAGCATTTGGATCCTCCAATTTTGTAGACATTTCTCTGCATGGGCTATCCAAAGTTGGGCAATCACCAATCATGTCCACTGATTGGATATCTGAGACAGAGTTCCTATTTATACAAATCTGAAACTAGGTCCCAGCCATAATTTGTTTCTTTGAATCTAGCGCTTAATGCAACCAATCAAAGTCAAGAAATTCTGAGGCTTGGGCCAATATATGCATCGTAAGTGCCTATTTGGAGGAAGAGAGAATTAGGGATAAAAAATAATTCTCTTGAAAAAAAACCTCTTTTTTCCTATTTGGATTTCTTTTGCATGCGAAAAGTGTTCTACTCTCTACTACTACTTGCAAAAAATAGGATAATGTTGTTTTCTCCTAGAAGGGGGTTGATAGAAAGCCTTATTCTATAGTGAATGTGAAACTAAAGTTTCTGTTAAAAAAAGTAATGCATACATTTTTTTTCTTTTGTTTAATTAAATGTTTTGTAATGGTTTTCTTTACATAGTTTTCAGTTTTCACCATTCGAATCCAAAAAACACTAGAGAATCACTACTAAGGAAAAGTGAATCCCCACTTTTTTTGGGTGCGGTATCCTCGTTTGGAGTTTAGCCCCTTTCACAGTTCTTTGGTCGGTATAAAAAGAAAGAAATAGTAGGATCAACAAGGGATTATCCTCTTCCATTGAGGATCTTCTTACAGTGGTAACTCTAAGGATTGCCAAATGGGCCTTGGATAGGAAGGAGTTATTTCGATATTAGTATCAATGGTATTATCTCTAATTGGGAGGCTTGTATATTGTGTATAATTGTAGATCATTTAAAGGAGAAGAGGTTGGTTTTGTGGACCACCCCTATGGAGTTGTTGAAGATTAATGTCGATGGTGCTACTAGAGGGAGTTGTTGAATACTTGAAAATATTCAAGTGAGAACTATTATATGAGAACTTTTTTACGGGGCCCAACTTCTTTTTATTTTTTTATTTTTATTTTTTGTGGTTGAAGTTTTTTATTTGGGATGTGTTTGGATGTACCCCAACTCATATTGGGATTGTATTTGTCAGATGGAAGGGAAAAGTTTCTCACTCTACATTTCTAAGATGTTTTTGTTTGTATTTGAAAAGCATGTTTGCTCACAAAATTTCCCAATCTTATCTATGGGAATGTGGGATGGAGAAAATGGGCATTCTAGCCATTCTAATATACTGTGTGTTTAGACGTCATTTGGAAAGCCCTTTTCCTTTTTATACCTTTGAATTCTCTAGGTGTAACTCAAAGGAATGCACTTGAAATGATATGTGATTGGAATTTATGTGAACGTGGAGAACCCTAGCCTGTGATTAGGACCTGTGCCTTCATACCTTATTTTTGGTCTATTAGTAGAACTCAACATCCAATCTTTAATATGATGATAATGATGATGTGGGATGGAAGGGGAGGGGCTTGCAATTGAGGTTGATTGGGGTTGGGGGATTGATATTGCCTCAAGGGAATAATTTTACAATGACAAGGAAGATGGGGTTTAAAGGGTGATAGATGAAAATGCTCTTAGATTCTCTTAGAAAATTTTACAGGATATATACATTGTTGGTAATGATGTAACATGTGTGTGTCTCTGTTGTGGATATCCAATGCACTAATTTTTTCCCACGTTGCTTCAGATCAATATTAATGGTTTTTTTCATTATGTCAATTGAATGAAACTTTCTCATTTTACAGATGGCAGACCATAATCTCGGTCCATTAGACGGTTCTGTCTTATACAATCAAGAAAATCATATCTCTGAGCAGATTTGGAAAGGGAAGGTATGATTGAAAGGGTTCTTTCGGATTTTGAATTATTTTGTATTTATGTCAAATAATGTGAGGTACTGAAATTCATATTTGCACATTTTAGGAACGTGGCCCTCTGCGTGCCATTCCTGTAAACAGCAAGGAAGATACATGGGAGCTAAATGACAATCAGTGGGAGCTCATCCGAGAGACAGGTCTGCATCATTTGGCTAAGATTGAAAAGATTAAGATAGATCATTCACTAATATCGGCTCTAGTCGAAAGATGGAGACCAGAGACCAATACGTTCCATCTAAATAGTGGTGAGGCAACAATCACACTTGAAGATGTTGCGCATATATATGGTCTCCCCATCGATGGGCCTCCAGTTACGGGTCGTGCGTTTTCAGCCTTTGATCAAGTGCAATCTGTTTGCAATGATTTATTGGGAATAGCACCAGATGTTAATTATGATTGTAATGGAGTCCAAATCAAGTTGAAATGGATTAGAGATAACTTTGCTACCACACCCAAGACTCACATTAAGGACCATGATCAGAGGCGGACACGTGCATATTTGTTTTCTCTTGTGGCAGGGCATATTGTTTCAAGTTCGGGTGGGTCGGGGGCTGCATATATATTAGAGCTTTTTAGAAAATTTGAGAAGTATGCGTGGGGCTCGGCGTGCTTGGCAAATCTCTACAGGAATTTGGCAAAAATTACAACCGTGTCAAAGGCAGGAAAACCAATTAGAGGCAAGAAGAATAAGGGCAAGGACGAAGAGGCTTCTTCTAAGACCTTAACCGGGCCATTACAGCTACTCCAGGTAAACAAATATATTGAATCATTTGCATGTATTTGTCCTAAACACTGCACCAAACAAAGAAAAACACACATGATAACATGGCATGTATACAATTGGACGCCAACTTATTCAATGTCATCAGCTCCTCCAATACAGTTTATAGTTTATGCATAAGAGTTTTCATGCATTTCAGTTATCTGAGTTATTTATAGATTACATTTGTTCTGTTCTTTCTCATACTTTATGGTCTATTAATGTTGTAATTGGATACACCTGACATTACTTTTGTTTTAACATAGAAAATGTCATTACTGGTAGTTGTGTTTTTTTAACAAATCTCCTGAGAGGGAATATATCTATTACCCATCTATCAGTCAAACCTAATAAGACACAGGTCTGAATTCTATTGTTTGGGTTGGTTAAAGTTCATGCATATACTCAAAGTTCAAGGATTCCAAGAAATCAGGGATTTCCTAGTTGTATATTGTTTCTAGGTTAAATGGAGGCTATAAGAAAGAGGACCGATCACCAAGATGGGGATCCAATTTTCCAGGCAATTCTTGCATCTTCATTCTTTTGTTATTGGTGGGAGCAACTGGGCATAGTAGATACATAGGTGGAGTGTGGATTAGGAATCTACAAATATTAGCCTCATTTGATATTTCTAGCATTCCGACCTAAGATAACAAGGATGATTGAAATGATTTTATTTTTACTATTGACTTCATCACCTTATAGCAGAAGGCTTGACATATTGAACAGGGCCTAACTTTTATAGACACCCACTCACAGCCCATCCAGGTATATGGAAGGGCCACTGGCCAAGGTGTGACGTGTCCCAGCTAAAAATTCATTTGTCCCATGAACCAAGCCTCAGTGTGATTGGGTTTTCCAAAAAAGAAAGGCTGCACAAAAACTGAACCCTTTGCAATGAGATAAGGCTTACAAACAAGCTCAATAAGCAAATTACAAAAACAAGGAATTTTCCACTTCTATAAAATTCTTTAGAGGTCAAGATCTATAGAGATATACAGGCACAGCTACACAAAGAAAGTATTCTGGAAATTCAAAAACTTAATGCAACCATATGATGAAATCTTGGTATCCAACAACCAAAACAATGGAAGATAGAATTCTGACGCTTCAGTGGCATTCAAAAATCATGCCAATTCCCTTGGCATGATAAAAAAACATTTTTTGGGCATGCTGTGTACAAAATTACCAAAGCTTAAAAATGACTATGAAAAACATAGATTAATATGTACTTCTAGAAAGAAAGAGCCAAACATGATACTAACTAGCCTCGCACTCAATGACCTCCCTTTCATCATGGTAAACATCTTCACAAGCAAATCATAAAAGACTAATTAAGGAAATTTAACAATATGGCAAAAGAAGCTGAAAATGACTTCCAACTCATTGCATGTAGCAACTACAGATGAACTCCGAACATAAATAGACACTTTATGCAAATATAAGAATGCAAAGGCAGATGAAGATTATTAATATGATAACAATCCAAGTTTTTAGAAGAAGAAAAAAAGAAGTCATATATCATTCCCCTTTGGTGGATCATGGCTGTGTAGATAAAGAAGCCCTCTCAAAATCTGCCTACACCAATGCTTCAATGCCCTTATGTTAACCCTCTTGTGCTTTTTCCTCTTGTGCTTTGGCCTATACCTACCAGCCAAATAACCCCAAAAGCCAAAACGTTTCAAATCTCATAATAAACTATAATCTTAACCAAATAAGCAAAAGAAGAAAAGAAAAAAAAAGGTATCCGTGTTAAAAGACTACATAAAACCCACATCACTTACTGTCTGAGAGTCCCTGAGGTGAACATCTCAGTGTCAAAATTTATGTTTCTGTGGGTAACATCAACCCAAGAAGTGTTTTGAAGTTTATGATGTTCTTGTGTTTCAAGGTTTTTAGGAGATGGACCACCCTGCACACACCCACCTGCACACACCCACCTGCACACCCACTGCCTCCTCCTCTTCTTTATTTCTTTCCCCCTTCTCTTCTCTCTTTCTTGTCCTCCCCTGCACCCATGCCTGTGCACGTCCCTCTCCCTTTCCTTTTCTTTTCTTCCTTCCCCCACTTCTCTCCTTCCTTTCTTCCTCCCCCTGCCACCTGTACCCGCTGCACCTCCACTGCCAACACCATCACCATCTCCTTCTCCATTCTTTTCTTTCCCTTCTCTTTCTCGTCCTTTCTTCCTCTCCCTCACAACCACCCACTGCACTGCCATCACCACCCAGCTTGCATAGCCACTGTCCCAGCCCCCTGAACCCCACCTGCGCTTCATCTCCCTACCAAATCCCCTTGCACCCCTTCCCTGCATGCACCCACCTACACAGGCCACCTGTTGCACCACCCTGCACACACCCACCTGCACAGCCCACCTGCTGCACTACCCTGCACACACCACCTGCTGCACTACCCTGCACACACCCACCTTTACAGCCCACCTGCTGCACCACCCTGTGTTATTAATATTATAGTAAAATCTGTAAAATGGAGACAGAAAAAAAATTTAAACATAATTAATTTGTTATCATTGTTATTAATGATAGAGAAAAAATGGATAGTAAAAGAAGAGACAATTCCTCTATGTTTTATAAGGAAAAGAAAAGCTAAACATATACACCCACTTTTCATATTAAAATAAAACATGTACTCAGTAACAGTCTACTATCATTCCCATTATTCTTGTTTTGATATGTTGCTTTAATAGTAATGTTGGTATTCAGTTACAGTCTCCTTATCATTCCCATGATTCTTGTTTTGATTTGTTATAATCATGGAAGATTCTGATCTTCTCAAAGGATTCTAAGTTTTGGACTAATGAGGTTAAGCTGATGAAACCATGTCTATTGGGGATATGGTTTTGATATAACAATAACTTAGAAAAATCATGTATATAAGCATTCATTGGCTTCTCTGTTGCTCCCAGGCTTTTCATTTAGTAAGTAGAGAGTTAGAGTAATGCAAAACTTTGCAAGAAGATCCAATGCAGTTAACACTGTGAACTCATTATTAGATTGACAACGGTCAGCTTTGTAGTTCAAAGTAAAAAAAAAAAAAAAATCTATGCAAGTCTCTTCACACAGAGACCACAAGGCACTACTTATCTCCACCTTCACCATCACTATCATCATCATCAATGAAAAAAGTGTTAATCTAACATCATCACAAGTTATTAAACTAAGACATTATGAAAAATAACAATGACTTGAAAAGAAATAAAGCCATTGAGTAGCTACCTGCATTTCTACATCGAATACATGACCCTTACATTAGTCTTCATTTCTTTTTGGGTCATTAATCTAACATCTATTTGATTTTGTTTAGATTTAGGCCTACTCACGTATAAGAATAGGTAGGCCCATATGTGAACCAAGAGATTGGAAAGTCAAGATTCAGTTCCCCTTGTGCAAGATGTGGGCGAGGAGACTTCAAAACCATTACCACCTAACAAGTATTTTAGAGGCTCGTGCGCAACTTGATTCCCAAAGTGCAGATGATGTAAGTATTTGCTTCAACAACATTCAAACTGATTATGTGCATCAACAAATCAATTTTCTTTTTCTACTGAAATTGAGTTTTATGTTTGCAGTTTGTTTGGACACCATATAAAGATTTTAAAGGCCTATCAAAATTTGTGAGTGCAACAGATAAAGCTCTATTCACCTCATCCACAGTCTTGGTCTATTTTTGGATTGCCGAGCGTCATTGCACAGAGAGAGTCATGAAACAATTTGGACTTGTACAAATTGTCCCACCTAAATTTTTTAGGCCTTTAGACCGTACAGAAAGGGCCACTCTTATGCAGGTGAACTACAAGGATAAATTAAAATAGGTCAATGACATGTGGAACCAAAGGTTGCAATCAATCATTACAGGAGATATGGATGATGGTAGCCCGCACTCCGACGTGTACTTTGAATGGTACAAGCCCATAACCAGGCTTCGTATCGGGCGCCCGCAAATTGCAACCATTCCAGGGGATCTTCACAATGATGGAGTTGGAGAATACTCAAATGTCCCTCCTGAAGGAGAAAAATCTGTTCCAGGATTTGTATTTGCCCATGTAAGTCTAACTTCAATTATATTGCTCTTATGTTGGATTCCAATAAACTGTTTAATAAAGTAGTTGTTGTTCAATCTAGCAGATTTATAAATTTTCGGATAATCTCCTTTCATCTATTGACGAGGCAGCTAAGTGTCGGGACCAAAGCCAATGGAAAGATCTTATGAGTGTTATGCGTCATAAAGTAATTGGTTTAAAAGCTGCTTGTGTTGCGGGGTTTGAGAATTGCTCTCTCGATGATCTAGTACACAATCAACCTGATGTTGAGCGGATGAAGGTATGAACACATATTTGACAATTTCAAAAAATGATATTTAAATTCCCATAATTGGAGCGCTTATGCTAACGTGCCTCTGGATTGTAGAAACAAAAGTTGGATGTACGTACGGAAGAAAAGGTCCATTCTCCCCCCTCTGTGAATGAAGACCAGTCATTTTTAACACCAAAGTTACCCCAATGGAATACCTCTCAATGTGGCAAGGTTTTAAGAAGCCCTGACAGGTTTAGCCCAATTAGTTCAAGATACTTGACAAGTCCTCCTGCTCCTCGTTTGGACAGTCCAATGAATCCTCAACTCCTATCAGTCCATGAGATACTATCCACTCCATCACATCAAGTTCCGTTGTTTCCAAATGTGAAGTGGTCCCCGACAACAGACATTCCAAGCTTGATTATAAAGGTTAAAGGACATATGCGGGAAACAAGACTTCCGCCTAGGTTGGCAGATTATGATTGCAAGGGTTCTTGGGTCCGCAACAAAGAATACAGTCTGACACAAAGTGAGAAAGATATCCTCGAAATCTTTTGGAACGAATATCACAAAAAGTAAGTTTGTATATAAGTTTTCCTTGAAGAATTCCTCAATAATACCTCAATTTGACTTTACATTACTATGTACATTCAGGGACGAAAAGCTTTATCTCCTCTGTACAGTTGTGGACCCCGAAACTATGCGAAAGCTTTTAGGTTGTGCTTGGATTGATAATTTTGTAAGGCGATCATAAACTTTCATCGAAGTCAAAATCCTTAAATTGTCTAATTATTCAGTTTATCTCAAAGTTAATTTATTTATCTGTTTTTTGTTTAGGCAATGGATTTTTGGCTGGATAGTCTGAAGGAGAAGTTTCCATATGCCCATATGTTCGCTACATATTTATCAGTAAGTGCAATTTTGACTATTATTCTTTAGCTGTATCCTATTGGGATTATGACTAAGTGTTGTATAATTGACCATTATTCTATATGTGCACATTTGCTAGTTGTTATATGTGAATCCAAAAGTGAACGAATCATCCATACGAAAACAATTTGAAGCGCCAGAGAAAATATTTAATTATCACATACGCGAGATGGAGATAATAGTGTTCCCAATATGGAACCATGACCATTTCTTCCTCCTTGTGGGAAATGTGGATAACTCAAGATGGGAATGCTATAACAGTATGCCTCGCGAAGATGATGTTGCTTTCGTTGAGAGTTATGTGAGTATCCATTTAACTCCTCAAGTAGAAAGATTATTTGGATCCCAACTAACATTATTATGTGATGGACATTTCAGATACTTTGGATAAATGATCGATTGTCACAAATGGGTTGGGGGGACCCATTACTATAAGAAATTCTATTCATGGACTGTCCACGACAAATGAACTGGTGACATTCTTTATTCCTAACTTTTCCACTTCTTCTTTTAAGAATTTCTATACATTTAACTCGCTAAAATTTGCAGCGATGATTGCGGAATCTTTGTGTTGGCATATGTTGATCACATCTTACACAAGAAGCCTATGCGATTCACGCAGGAGGACATGCCGTACTATCGTGCGAAGATTGTCTATGATTGCTATGTGCGGCAGACAGGTCTTCAACTAATCAGAGAAGCTAAAGTACTTGAAGGAGACCAATCATGATTGGTTGATTCATAACCTTTTTGTAAAGCTTTTTTGTGTAGTTATGCCAAAGGGGACATTTGTCATATTTTGTGTACATATACCAAAGGGGATCAGCATGTTTTGATCTTTTTTTTTTTGGGATTTACTTTGCAAGATATTTAAGTGGGAATGAATGCTGATCAAATGTATCTGAATGGAATCTGAATATATGTGAACGAATCATATGAGACAAAGTATGAGTTTTTTGTAAAACTTTTTTGTGTACATATGCCAAAGGGGGTATGCCAAAGGGGATCAGCATGTTTTGATCCTTTTTTCTTCTTTTTTTTTTTTTGTTTACATTGCAAGATATTGAAGTAGGAATGAATGGGCAAATATGTGTCTGAATGGAAGCTGAATATATGTGACTGAATCATATGAGACATAGTATGTATGCAGAATTTTTGTCTAGGACCAATTTGATGGAAGAGTGTATGAATATGGGTCTATTTCATGTAGTAAGTTTTTCTTCTACGATATTCTATGGAAGTGTCTATCAATGCAATGATAGCAATGAAGTTTGTAGTGTATGAGATTATGGCCATTTGCATGAAAAATGTTTTATTCTGCTGAAGTTTGTACAGGTATCATGTACTGTTGGATTTTTGAAGCGAATTACTCTGCCACAGTTGACGATATCGTCAACTGAAATTGAATATTTAGGACTCAAAATTGTAAGATGCAACTGGCAGAAACATTTTGGTGGTTATAATTGCACTCAAAATCAGGCATCAAACCAATGGAAAGAAATTGGCAGAAACATTTTGGTAGTTCCCATGATTGGGTGGAGGAAGCCCGTCAACTTTTACTTACTAATCGAGTCATGAATTTACACCACTAGAAAACCTTATTGTATAATGTAATTTCAGCTATCCTTACACTCAAAATCAGTCATAAAACCAATGGAAAGAAATTAGATCTTCATTTTGGTAGTTACCAAGATGGGTAGATGAAGTCAGAGATGACGATATCGTCAACTTTTATTTTCTACATGGGGCTCATATTTACACTACTAGAGACCCTTACTATATGATGTAATTTCAGCTACCCTATGACTAAAAATTAGTCATCCGACCAATAGAAAGAAATAATCCAATGAAGCATTTTGGTAGTTAACAAGATGGGCAGAGGAAGCCAGAGATGACGATATCATCAACTTTTCACTACACAAAGTGTCAACATCACAGTCTAGGATCTCCAAGTCTTCAGCTATATAAAAAACATAGTTGGAGCCGAATAACCAAGTTCACAGGCTGCAAGGGACAATTGATATTTAGTACCTTCTCATCATTCGCACGGT
This sequence comes from Umbellularia californica, assembly GCA_028538565.1. NCBI lineage: Eukaryota > Viridiplantae > Streptophyta > Magnoliopsida > Laurales > Lauraceae > Umbellularia > Umbellularia californica. Next base: position 32,463,631 of record JAPQWN010000011.1, read on the forward strand.
GCCCATCTCTTGGCATTTTGGGCACTGCAAGTAATAACTCATGAATTATGACTATCTAAATGTCCACTTTTTTTAGACATTCCAACCCACATTAACAACTTTGCAAACATTCTCTCAACGAAAGTAAATGTGGATCAATTGCAATTCACTTCTACTCTTTACTGATATGTATTAAGCTCACATCTTTTTTTTTTTTTGGTAAAACATGTGTTTTTTTATGTGATCTTCTATAGATGGATCAACAAGGATACTAATCAACAACAATTTCATTAATGTAGAAGTATGGTATGGATGAAAAGTAAATATTTTTATAGAATTATTTACTCAGCTCCAAGTACTCTCTACTCTTAACATTAGACCAGAAAATAGGCTTGTTCATGTGGGGCATATTTGTTAATCTGAATGATCTATCTTGAAGATATCGCCAATTTCTCTTCACCAATTAATGCCCATATAGACTATTGATATGCAGAAGCTGTAAAATACTTTTTAATTCAAAGATGATAGCAAATCTTCTCCACATAATACCTCAAAAACATGTACATATATTATCATCTTCATGTATATAAATACAAATTTACAAAATATCATCAAAACATCATCATTGGATACCATGATTCAACAACTTGTAACATGGCCAAAAAATGTAATTGTATTCCTAATGCCTAGGCCGGAGCATTCCTGCATGTTTGCCTATTATGACCTCGTGTTTTGCAATGTGAGCAAGTAACCTGTCGTCGCAGCTGATCTTCTGTCCTTATCCGATTCTTCCTTGGCCTCCCAGATTGCCTACGTGCATGCGGTGGTAAGATCCGTTGCCCACTTAGTTGATCCCATTGGAGTCTATCACGAGTGCCATGAATTATGTCATTATAGGCATGCTGGTACATCTCAGTTGAGAACCAATGTTCACAAAAATCGTAAGGATTGTAGCGCCGAAGTTTAATTGCTGAAACCGCATGTGAGCAAGGAATTCCAATCAAATCCCATTGACAGCATGTACATGTTTTCTTATCGAGGTGGACCATATCCGTGTACTCTCCTGATAATACCTGGAATTCATGGGCACCGGCCTGACGAGCTTCTAGTCTACGGGAAATCTCAGTTTCCTTGTGCAAAATCTTATCTACGTAAGGAGTAACTGATGTCTGCATTATTTGAGATTTTTCACGCCGTACCTGGAAGAATTCCATCAGTTTAGCCCGGATTGACTCAATTAGTTGTGTAACAGGAAGCTCTCTTGTTTCCTTGAACAAGCTGTTTGTGGACTCCGCAATGTTAGTTGTAAGCATATCATATCGACGTCCATCAATAAATGCATTTGCCCAGTGTTCTTTTCCAATAGCTGTAATATAATCATAAGCCCCTTGGTCCACATCCCTAATTTTAGCCATGTACCTTTCACACTCACACAAACGATAGGCTCTTGCGGCGTACCAAAATTTAATGAAGATGCCTTCATTTTTAAACTTTCCTTGAATATTACTTGCCATATGTTTGCAGTAATAGCAATGTTTTGCGCTCTGCAGTATATCCTTTACGGCCAGTGCGATGCCTTTCATCCGATCAGATACAATGGTCAAATTTTGCACCCCTTCCAGAGCAAGGTCCAGATTTGCTAGGAACCATGACCAAGTCTCACGACACTCTGACTCTACTACTGCAAAGGCAATGGGGAATAGACCGTGATCCCCATCTTGAGACACCGCTATAAGTAATGAGCCGGGATATTTACCACGAAGGTGTGATCCATCGAGCGCTATGAGAGGCCTGAATACAGACTTGAAGGAACGGATACAAGCACCAAAAGCAACAAAAAACCGTTGGAATGAGTCATCATCTTCCCACCATAGTTTGGTATAGGTTCCTGGATTAGTCCTCTTTAGCTCCAATATATAATCAGGAAGGATGGCAAATGATTCTTCATAAGAACCCCGTATCTCATGCATGGCTATCTCTTTCGCGATATGGGCCTTCCTATAAGTTATTTGACTACCGAATTCCCTTTGCCAATCAGACATTATCTCCTTTGGTCTATAATCTGGGTGTTGTCTAAGCCTTTCCTTGATGAATGTCGCTATCAATCTAGATGTTGCTTGGCGATGAGCAACTTCACTCAATGGTCTTGAACATGTGTGATTCGCATGATAAGTCCTTACTTGGAACTGGGGTCCAGACTCTATAACTGAAGCATGAATACGCCACGGACAACTACCATCACTGCACTTTGCTGTAACCTCCCATCTGGCTGTCCTTATTGGCTTGAAAGCGAAATTACTATATAAGGCAAACTTGGACAAAGTGCTCCTAAATGCATCACGACTTTGAAAGACCCTCCCCTTCCACATTTCACGTGATGAACCCTCGGCTGGTGGTATGCCAATTAGATCTTCCGCTGCTACCAATGTGTCTGATATCTTGGTATCTTTCTCAAAATTTGATGGAACTGTTGCTTTCACCACATGAGATGCCTCTACATCTCTCGCCACATTGGATGGCTCTCTGTCTTTTGGTACATTGGATGGTTCTTCATTGATCACCAAATTGGATGGATTTTTAGCCCTCACAATTTTGATTGGCTCCTTCTCTCTAATGATATGAGGTGGTGGAACATCTTGCATAGCTTTTTGTCTAGGGGGAGACGGCCTTCCATCCGACAAAAAAGCATCATCATGGGTGTCAATACTAACTTTAATGCCCCCCCCCCCCCCCCCCCCCATCGGCTCCGAAAGAGAAATGCACGTCTTCATCATCTCCGAGGTCAACAGATGGATACATATGAGATAATCCAGAGTCCTCGTGAGGTAGAATCCTTGCCAAAAAATTTGTTCTTGACACAGGCAAAACATTGTGCCTGCAGATTGTTTAAGATAAAAATGGTACAAGCTGTATTACATGGTATTATTTTTAAAAATAATACTTGAAAATAAAACAACTTATCTAGTGATGCAAACCTTTGGATTGTTGCTATTAGTGGGCTTGCTTCATTCGCGTTTATACAATTTGACGATCTGTCAGTTTGATTGCTGTCGAAAATCAATTTGCCAAAATTCTTACAACATAAATGATGAATATTTGAGAATTTATTCACAATAATAGTCCATATTAATGGTTTGTAGAATCCTATTAATAATTACCTTTTTTGTTGAAGAGGTAGTGTGCTAGAATCTTCAATGTCTACATGTTCCTGCTTTCTGCTTCTGTTGCCAAATATAAACATAAAATGTTTAAAACTATGTTTATGTGATTTTTTACGATATTAAAAAGTAGGGAGGGTATGAAAAATCATATTTTGCGAACCTAGAAGTTGGTTGGCAAGGCTCCGATTTAGTATCAGAGAATCTATGGAGGTATAAATATACTGAGCCTGTCAAACATCCAGATGCTCTAAACATTACATGGACATCATCATCATTTCTTACTCGAACCAAAGTCCTCACATGCCCATTTTGATGTAGGTATTTTATGGTTATGTTGTCTTCTTGTAGCACCCATTTCGTGGCTTCTAATATTTTTTCAAAAAGTTCATGAAATGTTAAACTGCTCCTCAAATACAACATCTTCTCATCGCCACCGATGTATGTTGGATTTCCATTGTCCCAATCGAACCTCCCTCCAAAGTGGAATACAGTTAATATCTCAGATTCACACATCCTGTTGTTGTGATAAAAGGAGCAACGGTTAATCATAAAATCGGGCATTGGTTTACAATATTTTCTCATATAAGTTACATTATTGCTCACTTAAGCTTAAAATAATAAAGATTCAATACAATGATTAAATTTATAGTAAATGAATACATATGAATTAAACGGTATAAGAAATTGTCTACTTTGGTAGGGTGAAGGAATTTAAGTAATTCTAATGCACATCCATGGACATACTATTCCAATACTTAGGAAGATGAAAGATCATTCTACATCCTAATCTTATTTTTTTCCATCTACAACTACCACCTTAATTTGAAACCCTAATAAACATAAGAATAGAAAACCAAGCAAAAAAAAAAACATAAAGTTGAGAACTGTAATACGCAAATGGAAAAAAAATTTAGGGGAACTAGAAGTCTAGAAGTTTAAGCAAGTCAAAATACGAAAATGAACTAGAAGTCTAGAAGTTTAAGCAAAGTCAAAATACGATAATGAACTAAAACATGCATCCGATTTATATACAAGAAGCGAACTAAATCCAATTGAGAAATAAAAAGAATGGATCCAATTGTTGGAAATGAACCCATTTTTTGGGCTGTTATAATAATTAATAGTGCAAATCATTAGTTGGTTGCTTATGTGATACATATGCACACAATGACACTTGTATGTTTTGTTTATTTGGTCATATGGATCAGTCAGGAGCATGCTTTTGGAAAAAGAACCATATGCACATGATATTCATGGATGCCTATTGTAGCATGGAACAGGTGGTGGTTTATGGCAACACAAAACTTAGGAAATTCAAGGAAAAAAGGTCTGGCAACCATTCAAACTTCCAAAATATAGTGCATTCCAAATTCACAATAAGCCCATTTGTATGAGCAGTGATTAATAAGAAAAATGAACATACCTGCTGTTGAAGATTAATTTCATAAACTAGTTTTAGGAAAGATCTATGAGAAATGGTAGTAGGGAACCTATAAAATTGATGAATGGGAGAAAGAGAAGACACTGTTTCACAAAAAAGAAGAAGAAAATGCGCGGGTGATTATACAGGAAGTTGACGATATCTTCAACTTAGTTGGCGATATCGTCAACTCAGTTGGCGATATCGTCAACTAGGGCAATTTCGTCAAAAAAAGAGGTACGAACAACTAAATGGTGATTTTGTTATTATTTTTCAAAAAATCGATTATTTACCATATATACTTAATTATTTGGTAAAAATCCCTTTTTTCTATTGTGGCCATTGGGCACGAGCTCCATGCCACATATCGTTTAAACAACTGTTATTAGGGGATCAACTTCAATCTTATCATTGTACTAAGGTCCTATTTATTTTCATGTAATTGAGTTTTGAGAAATTCTAATGACTCATATATTTCTATAAGTGATTAAAAATGAGTAATCAAAGTTGATTATCAAAAGGTGACCATCAAATAACTTTCTCTTAAGGGCATGTTTGGGTGTCCACGTCAATTTTCCTTGCTATCGAGGAAAACCTACATTGGGTTACGACCATGTCGAGGAAAGAGAAAATAAAAAAATCCTCAAAATGTCCCAAAAAAATTTGACTCCTTGTTTCCCCACCCCGAACAACCAAACACAAAAAGGGGATTCCCCTTTCCTCACAATAATAGAAAGGCGGTGCTAAATTTAAAAAAAGACACTTTTTAAAGGATTATTTTTTAAATTTTTAGTTTTTGTGGGCACTTCAGTCACCACCGAAACTGTTCATCTCTTTTAGAAGGCCCAAAATAGTGGGAAGGTCAAATATCAGCCATTCATTCATCACAACTTTTGAGATATGTGCAAAAACGAAAAAGGTCCAAACCAATAAATACCATTTTTGGACTTCTATGGGCCTCTTTTGGACAATCCGAACTATTTATCCTCTTTTGAAAGGCAACAATAGCAAGGGCGTCAAATTTGGAAGCTTGATTATCAAGGATCATGAGAAAATTATGAAAAACTCTAAACTATTGATTTGTCATGTTAAAAAAAATGTGATTTTTTGGCGTGCTATAATTTTCAGTTTTTTTAGTCTTAAGGGTCCCATAATCATGATCCAAACCTTTCATCCTCTTAACAAGGCCAAAAATTGCTTAGGTGTCACATTTCAGGTATAGATTAATCATTGATTTTGAGATACTTGCAAAAGGCCCATACCTTAAAATTTTAAATTTTTTTAATTCATATGGCTCCATTTGCACGATTCCAACTAGTCGTCCTCTTTAGAATGCCACGAGTGACAGGGGGGTCAAATTTAACGGCTTGACTTATCATGAATTGTGAGAATTTTGTGAATAACTTAGAACTATTGGATAGATTATAGTGTAGATGGTTGGATTCTGTGGCATTTTCCAAACATAATATGCGATGGATGCGATGATTCCTCCCCTCAGAAATCCTCAAATTAAGGATAGCCTAGTTCCAAGGGAACGAAGGAATCCTCTAATTAGGGCTTCTCTCGTTACAAAATGTGCCCTAATAGAAATTACACTAGCCAGAGACACTTGTTGCTTGTGTGGATAGAGAAACCTCTCCCTTCTTGCTTCGCATAAGGAAAGGAAAGACATGGACTAATTGTTAGATTGTATGGACTCAATCCATCAGTTGATGTGATAAATTGATTAGTTTTTTTTATTTATTAATAATATCATGCTTTACTTTCATGAGATGAATGTTATTTTATTACTTCATGCACATGACCAATACATATGACATAATGGTTCATGAGTTGAATCGGGTCCCATTAGTATATTAGATGTGATATATGTGTATGGATGATATATGTGTATGGATGAGATCCACACACGAGAGATATATGTTACAAATCTTATACTTAAATGTCTTCACAACCAGTGATGAGACTGGGCATCTCATTTGACAAGGTTGCAGCACTTGGATCACTATGAGATAGTGTGATTTGTCTCGATCATCAGAATGGAAGATTCTGGATCATGGTGTTGGTACATTGGATGTATTAAAGGACCATGAGAAGCACCTTATAGAATTCCATCTCAATAATAAGGTATGCTCTCATAATTTCCTAGCAATAGGCTCTCAATCCTGAGACATTGATGAACTCAAGTTTTTATCTATTCATTTGCTTTGAGTCACCAATGAGTGAGGCCAACTGTAGGTCAACACCTCGGTGTCTTGGGTATGTGGTAGTAGGACTGTGGGAATATTGAATGATCAAGATGGAATCTATCTCTATTATCCCCTTGTGCCAATTAATGGATTTGTCATTAGTAAGTGCGCACCCATCTCGATTAAGAGTTAATTGGATGGTACTGATGATCACAGTGATTAATTGGGGCTCAAGGATAATAAGATGTGGAACTAACATTGGAAGAAACAGATTGATTCCAATTGATCCATGGATATTGATAGAGGGGCCTACTTGTGGTAATTGGGAAGTTTAGGGTCTTCATTGTAATATATTCCTAAGACTGGAGTGCAATTGCATTTATATAGTGGTGTTATTTGCAATTAACTGTGGGCCCGGATTGTACATGAGATGTGGGGTCGCGTGTCCCAGTTGGAGCCAGCTTTCTATGGAATCCCTAGTGGTCCCCACGCTAGCCCAAGTTATTAGAAAGATACTAATCCTATTTGAACTATAAAAGGAAGAAGTTAGAAAGTTACTACTATTTGAAGTAGGACTTCTAATAATGGTAATAGTATACTTACTAATTGTTGTGGAAGTAAGACTTCTATTTCAATTAAGAAAAGAGGAGACTTGAGAGATTATAAAAAAGGGAATCCACCCCTCTTGGGCGTCCATGAAATTGGAGTAAAAAACGTTCAGCCTCTTTTGTGCAATTGTTGCACTGCTTTCTCCTCTCTTCCTCTTCTAGTTCCTTAGAGTTTCAAGTTGGGTTTTCTCTTGAAGATTCCACCAATCTTCTTGAGAGGAGAGATCTGATTCGGGTAATAGCGTGGAAAGCTAAGAGGTGTTGGAGATTCTGATCTCAGTTTGTAGAAAAGTTCTACATCAACGAAAGTCATCAACTTTTCCATTAGAGCACAACTGAGCTCTTAAGGTATAATTTACTTCGTTGCATGTTGTAGATTTTTATGGATACTTACTTGTTCGCTTCTGTTTTATCTTTTAGATAGTTTTATTTACTGTACATGATCTTGAAATTGAGGGTTATGCATCCTGAATTGAGTTTTTGGCCTTATGGGTACTTGATCCCTGTATCAAGTGGGTCAAAAGTTTTGAAAATCTATCTACGAGGCCCACCTACTTCCAACACTAATTAGAGTCACATTAGGAGAACTCCCTTGCTAACCTTGTTATAGATATGACAATGTGCACCTTTATGTTTCACAATTAGTGAACTGGATTTATTGTCATGACCTAAATTTCCCATGGGTTCGTAAAGAATCGATCCATTTAAATTACCCTAAACAGATTTTCTACCACTAGTAGGAGAGGATGACCAAAGGGGCATCCACCAAAAGCCAAGACACATTAGTGTCTCAAACAGACAGGCGACATACTGAGAAACCAGATGAACAATGTGTTTCTTAAAAGAGAAAACTGCATTCTCTATTACACCCTGACCCAATTTAACCCTGATTAATACTAATTAAATATGTCTTAGCTAAATTAATTGTGTTTATCTACTAAGTATGATAATTAGGGTTGATTGACCCCTATAGACTGAGTTAGTTAGGCCTTGAACCTTGGATAGATGAGTTGGACCCGATTTGACTCAGTTGAGTAGAACCAAGGGTTTTTTTTTTCGTAATTATTGGTTTTCGCATTTTGCATCATTTGCAAATCATATTGGCATCATTGCGTGTATTTCGACAAGTATATCGATTTTCATATTAGACCCTACTCCAATTGACCAACCGTTGAATATTTGGACCCCCATTTGACTCAAAATGAGAATATACAATATCAGTGGACTTTCTTGCAAAATGTCAACCTAATCCCTTTTAATACAACTTTACCCTTTTCCCTTCATTCCTTTTCATCCCTCTTTTCCTCTTTACTCTCCTTCTTCACCTCTCTCCATCTTCTCTCCTTCTTCACCATTAAGAAGACTTATGGTTTGTGGCTTGGAAGCTAGAAGTGCACTCATCTTCCTCTTCTTCTTCTTTCTCTCTCTTGGTGACAAGAATCATCTCCTCCATCTCCTAATCTCTTCAAATTCGAAATCCTTGTTAAGAGGTAAGAGTTAAACCTCTTTATTTTGTGTTTTGAGTTGCGTTAGAGTCAAAAGGACTCTTGGGGAAAACATACATGTATATTCATTTCCTTTTTCCATGATTATTGTGATTAGGGTTTGGTTATTTAGGGATTTTGGGATCCTTCGAGCTAAAGAGTGTAGAAAGGTTTGGAAAGCTCTTATTAGAGGCAAGTATAAGCTTTAATTTGGATTTACATGTGGATAGTTACCATTGATTCCAAGGAACTCACTCACTCTCTCTCTCTCTCTCTCTCTATGCTTTTATCTTCTTAATAAATAGATGGGTTGATTGATGAGAATGCAAAATGTTATATTTTTCTCCCTTAATGTTTATTCCTTTATACTTATTTGATGACTAAATGTATTCATTATTCTTATATTTTGATTTAGGATGCAAATGGAGGTGCTAAATACAAAACGAAGCTAATTGGGTGATTTTGGATAGTTTGGACATCGCTTCGTAATTTGGGCATAACTATCTCATCCGATCTCCTATTAAAATGATTCAAGATGCTATGGAACACCAAGAAAGAGCTCTACAACTTTCGTGCTTTAAGTGATACTGGCTGCATAAAGAAGTTTCCATAACTGAGTTGCAAGAAAGGTGCTCATATTTGATGCCAAATGGACGAAAAATCAAGCAGAAGGGCATTATGGTAATTTTAAAGAGATCGGGAGTTTCTCGGAACATATCCAATATTGGGTTCATATTGTCTGGAACGAAAAATGGTGCAACTTTAATTCTTGAGATGAGTCCAACCAGAGCCAAGATGGATAGATATAGGCGAAATAAAGGGTTTTCAATAACTTTAATTCAAAACCCAAAATTCCATCTATATCCCATATACACATCCTCCTCTCTCACGTCTATCATTCTCTCAGAACCCATCATCTCTCTTTCCCGTTTTAACCACCCACATCTCACAGTCTCCTACCTTATCTCTCCCACCCTAATATTTCTCACCAAACCAACGCATCATCACCTCTTTTCTCTCCTAACTCTACCCTACTTCACATCTATAAATACCAAACATTCTATACCCATCTTCATAATCCAATCATCTGATCTCTGCAATGCACGTTCTCTCTTTTGTCTTTCTTCTCTACTTATTCTATTTCTTTTGCAAGTTTTTATTATAGCCCTGCTGGCTAAATTTCTATAATTGGTTGAAGGAGACGGAAGCCTCGGAATCAATAAAACTGTGAGATCTAATTTATTTTTATTGTTCAATTTATGCTTTGAATATGGGTTGTTCTTCTGTGCTTATTTTCATGATTGTCTCATTTAATTGCTAGGGGGCCTACTAATTTATTATTTGTTGCAATCTACTGCTAAATAGATATCAAATCCGTAATTGTTTGACCCCTCTAATTTGCAAAGCAACTAATATTTAATGATTTGCTGCGTCAGAAATTATTAGATATTAGGAAGAACACTCAACTAAATTAAATACAACCGCCTGTGTTTCTATTGTTTAGATTCAACGATCTCTCTAATTCTTAATGATGTTACTAGATTAAATCTTTAGCGCTTGTCTTGGGTTGTTTAGTAATTAGGGTTAATTGGATCGCTTGTTTTCTAATTAACTTAACTAAGGAGAGATAGGAAAATGGTTCCAATGATGAATATTCAAAGTGTGAATTGATATTTACATGCATCAATGATCAATTATAAAATTCCGATGGTGGATGTTGACTTAGAACAATGCTTGCTCTTTTGATTGATTTCGTTACTCTAATTTGAATTGCTTCTTATTTATTTTTTTTAACATTGCTTCCGTTATAATCAAAACACCACCCCCCCCCCCCCCCAATCATTGATCACATAGCATAAAACTAGGCTAGACACTCTCTGTGGGAACGATCCTTACTCGCACTACTACATATATTTTTAAGAGTAAATGTTTTAATATTTTTGGGTGCCTGCGACAGCACACCATTGATTGTTCTTATGGATTATAATTTATGGATTTGGATGGAAGGACTGTTTATCATGTTAATGGGAGCAAGAAGGCTCTAATATACAGGTTTTGTGGTGGAAGAAGTTGGAAAAATGGATGGAGAAGAAACTAGGAAAATTCTGAAATCAGGAATTTTGGACAGTTCAATCGAGTGAATTGGAGCATTCGCTTGAGTGAACCGCCATCTGAAGCACCTCGTCGAGCGGTTAAAAGGATCGCCCGAGCGAATACCTTTCTGGATGGGGTCTGCTCAAGCGAATATGGGTCCGCTCGAGCGACCGCACCCCTGAAGCCGTCGTTTAAGCGAACGAAATGGGTCGCATGAGCGATTAGACCTCCGGACGGGGTTCGCTCGAGCGAACTTGAGTTTGCTCTAGTGGACCTGAAGCTGTAAACCGGGCCTTTGTCGACCCAATTTTATGGTGAATTATCACCCTTAACCTATCATAACCCACCTTAATCGTCCCTAATCGATAATTAAGATGCTTACCCTTATTCCATAAGGAATTAGAATTCTTTAAGACCTTATTACCCTAGAATGGAACCGATGACCTTATTATTTAGTCCAATGGGCATCCATTAGTCTGACATTATGCTATGAAGGTTAGTTTGGGAAATTCAAGGTATTTCTCATAAATGCAACGTAATAAGGTAGTAATACGTTGATCTTCCCAAACTTACCTTCTATTGGACGGTGAAAGACTAAAATCAATAGTTTAGTATTGGTTCGTAAAATATCTTGATTTCTTTAAAGTTACTGCATTTCATATTGGAGCACAATTTCTTTATTGATAATCAAATCTTGATTTGTAGATTAGTTACATCATTAGTATCTATTGAGGTCCGATTGTTTACATTCAATTCGTAATTTCAATATTGTATACCAGATTTAGTATTCATTGGAAATAAGGATTGAGTAAGTATTTGTGATATGAGATTACTATTCGATTTGATTATGAACAAGTGAAATACAAACTTACTCAAATCCAATTTTTAGTCGATTATTATTTGATTCAATTGAGTCGGTACTACTTAGCTTCGACCATGTGAGACCCGACGGGGTTGAACTTGGTTTAGTTATTCGAGACTACTGTAGTAAGTCATCTGAAGCACCGGAACTCAAGACCCGGGTAGCCAGCTAGCCTTTGGCCGGGCCGCTGGTGACATCCCAACTAGATTCGTTTTCTTTTGAGAGGATGAGCTTAAGGTAGTAGCAAAATAGTATGTTTTCATTATACTTGATTCACAAGCATAAAGTATTCAATTTCACAGAATTGCCTAGTTGATACTTATCATCAGCATCTATTAAATTATTCATCTTTTTAAATTCAATTTGATACATTATGTATTTCCTTATTATTGCCTATACTTGCTAGATCATCATATTGATGATACTACTCTTGGTGTCACAGTCGCAGGTGCAATCTCGGCTCTGGTGAGGCCAATGAGGGAAAGGAGGTTTCCCAGGAGGTACCTCCAGGACTAGAGGAGTGGCCAAAGCTTGAGGCCGTATAGATCCGTCTTCCTCGAAGAGCGCAACTATCTTTTGAAAGTCTTTAGTAGTGAGTGTGGCTAGCCCCTTTTTGTGTGGGCCAAACTTAGATGAGTAGTTATTCTTTTGTTATACTTTTGGTAATATTATTAGGGTTCTTTTACTACACCCTCTTTTGTAATTAATGTATATACTTGTATAATTCTTTTGTACTAAACTTGGAATGTTAATTGGACTGAATGGGAATTGATACCCTCACATGAATGAATTACATCTTCCACTATGATTAATTGTCTTCGATATGTTCTAGTGAGTTTAAATCACGTGTGGAAAAGTTATTTTTCTCTCCTTCGTGTGTTGTATTTGGCTCGAGACAGGAACAACATGCGGGAGTACATGTGTCGCACCTCGGGGATTACCCTAGGCCAAGGTGATTCGGGACCGGGATGTGACATACGTAAGTATGGTATCAGAGCCCTGAAATTCTTTTTAAAAGACTTAGAAACCATTTGGAATTGTTGTGAGGACGCATTAGAACCGATAGAAGGTATATTGTGTCTATCATTAGTGTTAGTGAGTTAGAGTATAGTCCTAACCCTCACGATTGTTTGGTAGGTCAATGGCATCCGACTCTGGAAGTGGACATAATGATGGAAACAATGAGTCTCAAAATGACGACTCGTTTGTTGTATTGGAAAATGATCTGCCCTCGATGGAAGCTCGAATGATGATGTTGATGGAACAAATGGCCATGACGAATGAGCATCTGGCAACATTGATGGCTAGGCAGGGTCAGACACAGCCAAACCCAGGAACTTAAGTGATCATCCAATCTAAGGAAAATGACCTGAATGCCTTGTACGAAAAGCTCATGAAGAGAGGAGCTACAGAATTCCACAGAAAAGAAGATGCCATACAAGCTAATGAATGGTTAGAGCACATAAGTGATGTGTTCGAGACAGTGTTATGCGACAATAAGCAACGTGTGGTCCTCATTGCTTCGATGTTCAGAGGTGTCGCCAAAGATTGGTGGAAATGTGTTCGAGATGCTTACAAAGTTATGCCTAACACCATAATATGGAAGACTTTCCAAGAGCAATTCCATCGCAAGTTTATACATGCACATGTATATTAGAAGAAGGAAGAAGAATTCATCACTCTCAAGCAGAACCAGATGTCAGTAGCAACATATGTTCACACTTTCCTTCAATTGTCCAAGTTTGCCAAAGATTTGGTTGATTCAGAAGAGAAGAATGTAAAGAGATTCATTGGTGGACTTCATCCGATGTATGAAGAGCATGTGGTGATGTATAAAAGACCTGAGACTTTTCAAGATGCAGTTGATCGAGCGTACACTACAGAAGAAATGACTATTAAGAAGAGGAATACAGACCCGAAGAGGAGTATGCCTCATTCAGGAAAAGGTTTCCAGCATAAGAAGCAAAAAGGTGTGGCAAGTAGCCCTAGGATGCCGAGATGTGAAACTTGTGGAACGGGGCACCCTACCGAGAGGTGTTGGAGAGACACTGGTGCATGCGTCCTATGTGGATCTATGGAGCACCGGGCAACAGCATGTCCCAGAAACCTAGGTAATTATAGGGCACCTCAGCAACCAGCTAGGCCAGCACTTTCAGCCCCACCTCAGCAGTTGGCATTACTAGTATAACCTCCGAGACCCCAGTAGCAGCAATAATGACAACATCCAGGAAGGCCAGGACAACGATGTCAACAGGCTCGACAGTTACCACAACAAGCAGGGAGACTTTTTGCCACGAATCTTTAGCAGGTAGAGGCAGCTAGAAATGTAGTAGAAGGTACTGTTCTGATATGCGCAAGAGATGCAAGGACGTTGTTCGATTTGGGGTCTACACATTCATTTGTGGCGCCTCATTTTGCTAATGGTTTTCAGCAACCACCCGAGTTACTTCCTTTCGTATTGTTAGTGACTACCCCGGTGGTCAAACGAGTAGCTTGCGATAATTTCTACCCTAAGTGTGGCATCCAGATTGGGGATTTACTAATGCCAGCAGATTTGATCATCTTAATGATGCAAGACTTTGACGTTATCCTCGGGATGGATTGGCTCGTGAGATATCGAGCTTGTGTGGGTTGCTTCCACAAGACCATCACCTTTAAGGTGGAGGAGCATGAGTCGAATGTGATATTTGAGGGTGTCAATAGAGAGAGACCTAAGTCTGGACTCGTGTCAGCGGTGGACGCTGTGAAGCTTCTAGAGAGTGGCTGTGAAGGCTACTTTAGATTTATCTCCGAGAAGAAACCGCATGTGAATCTAGAAGAAATTCCAGTGGCGTGTGAATTCCTAGATGTATTTCCGAACAAAGTTCTAGGATTAGCTCCGCCTAGGGAAGTGGACTTCTTTATTGATTTAGTATTGGGCACCGCTCCGATTTCAAAGGCACTGTACAGAATGGCCCCAGTAGAACTTAGAGAATTGAAAGAGCAATTGCAAGACTTGCTGGATAAGGGACTCATACGTCCTAGTGTTTCGCCTTGGGGAGTTCCGGTATTGCTCATGAGGAAGAAGGGCAGTTCTCTTCGCATGTGCATAGACTATAGACAGATCAATCAAGTGACTATAAAGAACAAGTACTCGTTGCCTCACATTGATGAATTATTTGACGAGTTTCAGGGAGCAGCTTACTTTTTGAAGATCGATCTCAGATCCGGATACCATCAACTAAGAGTCAAGAACAAGACATTGAAAAGACAGCTTTCAAGAAGAGATACGGTCACTACGAATTTCTCGTGATGCCCTTTGGCTTGACCAATGCGCCAGCAGTATTTATGGCACTTATGAATAGGATCTTCGCAACTTATCTTGTTCAGTTCATCGTAGTCTTTATTGATGATATTTTGGTCTACTCCAAGTCTATAGAAGAACACACAGATCATCTTAGATTATCACTTCAGCTTTTGAGAATTCACCAATTGTATGCTAAGCTTGAGAAATGCGATTTTTGGCTTGAACAAGTGGCTTTTTTAGGGCATATTATTTCTCGAGATGGCCTAAGAGTGGATCCAGCCAAGGTAGAAGCTGTTATAACTTGGCAAAGTCCGAGGACAGTAGCAGAGATTCGGAGTTTTCTAGGCCTCACAGGATACTATCGTAGATTTGTCAAGGATTTTCCAAGATCTCAGCCCCATTGACTAAGTTGACGAGGAAGGATGTGCCATTTAATTGGATTAAGGAATGTGAAGCCAGTTTCCAAACTTTGAAGGAGAAGTTGACGACCGTCCCGGTCTTGTCCTTACCAGAAGGCACAGGAGGATTCGTGATTTATTTAGATGCATTTACAGTTGGTCTGGGGTGTGTCCTTATGCAGAATGGAAAAGTTATAGCTTATGGGTAAAGGCAGTTGAAGAACCACGAGAGGAATTATGCCACCCACGATTTTGAGTTAGCTGCCATTGTGTTTGCACTGAAGCTTTGGAGACATTATCTGTATGGAGAGCAATTCGAAGTGCACTCAGATCATCGCAATCTACAATATTTATTCTCCCAACAAGATCTCAACATAAGGCAGAGGCGGTGGCTAGAATTTATAAAGGATTATGATTTTCCGATCAAATACATCGCAGGAAAAGGAAATGTTGCAGCTGATGCCTTAAGCAGGAAGTCTTCTTTAGTCGCAGCTATGGACACACAAGGGAGCAAGTTTGATGCTTTCGATGAACTAGAAGTAGAGGTCCAATTGATTAGTGACTCGATGATGTTGGCCGCAATGTAGTGTATGAGCCAGAGTTATTGAACCGAATTAAGAATGATTAATTCTAAGACCCTAATTTGGCTAAAATAAGAGATCATATTGCCGAGACACCTGATTTTCAACTAGTGGATGGAGTCTTGTATTTTAAGAATTGATTGTGTGTATCGAAGATGGAACAGTTGATAGATCCAGCTTTGACAGAAGCCCATAATCCGAGATACGCGATGCACCCTGGAAGTACAAAGATGTATAGAGATCTTAAAAGGCGATTCTGGTGGAATAATATGAAGTGGGAAATCGCAGAATTCGTGTCCAAGTGTTATACTTGTCAGCAAGTGAAGTTCGAGCACAGAAAGCCTCCGGGTTTGTTGCACCCTTTGCCTATCCCTTAGTGGAAATGGGAGCACATATCGATGGACTTCGTTTCAGGTCTACCATTGACCAGTCAGAAGAATAATGTGATTTGGGTGATAGTTGACCGGTTGACGAAATCAACTCATTTTCTCCCTTTCAAGAAGGGTATGAAGTTCAATGAGATGGCCAAACTTTTTGTGAAAGAGATAGTTCGATTGCATGGTACCCCAATTTCGATAGTCTCCGACTGAGATACGAGGTTTGTTTCCTCATTTTGGCAGTCTTTTCAGCAGTCCATGGGCACCAAACTCAGCTTTAGCACCGCTTACCATCCGCAGACAGACGGACAGTCCGACGCACCATACAGACCTTGGAAGACATGCTTCGAGCCAGCGTTCTTGATTTCAGTGGCAAGTGGGACGAGCATTTGGCTCTGTGCGAGTTTGCATATAACAATATTTTTCATGCGACCATTGGGGTGCCACCTTTTTAAGCTCTTGATGGACGGAGTTGTAGAACTCTAGTTTGTTGGGAAGAAGTTGGCATGAGAAGTTTTCATGAAGCTACGATTATTACAGATACAGCCGAGAAAGTCCTCCAAGTCAGAGAAAGATTGAAGACTGCACAGTCTAGGCAAAAGAGCTATGCAGACAACCAAAGAAGGAAGCTTGAGTTCCAAGTTGGAGATTGGGTATTTTTGAAGACATCTCTAATGAAAGGCACTATTCGGTTCGGACGAAAAGGGAAACTCTCACCTAGATATGTGGGACCGTTCGAGATCAAAAGTCGAATAGGCGACGTAGCCTACAGATTGAAGCTTCCACCTGAATTCGCAAGAGGACATGATGTTTTCAATGTTTCTATGCTTCGCAAGTATGTCCATGATCCGTCTCACGGTATTCAATACGAGGAAATCCAGATCGAGCCTGACTCCACATATGTCGAGCATCCGCTCCGTATTATTGACGAGAAAGAGCAAGTGTTGCGGATGAGGACGATTTGTTGGGTGAAACTCCTTCGGGATCACCATGGACCCGAGGAAGCTATGTGGGAGCTTGAGGAGCAAGTTGTACGGCATTATCCAGAACTTTTCGCCAGGTATTATCATTCGGAGGACCGAATGAATCCAAGAGGGGGAGAAATGTTACACTGCGACCCAATTTAACCCTAATTAGAACTAATTAAATATGTCTTACTAAATTAATTGTGTTTATCTACTAAGTATGATAATTAGGGTTGATTGACCCCTATAGACTGAGTTAGTTAGGCCTTGAACCTTGGATAGATGAGTTGGACCCGATTTGACTTAGTTAAGTAGAACCAAGGGTTTTTTCGTAATTATCTGTTTTCGCATTTTGCATCATTTGCACTTCATATTGGCATCATCGCGTGTATTTCGACTAGTTTATTGATTATCGTATTAGACCCTACTCCAATTGACCAACAATTGAATATTTGGACCCCCATTTGACTCAAAATGAGAATATACAATGTTAGTGGACTTTCTTGCAAAATGTCAACCTTATCCCTTTTAATACAATTTTACCCTTTTCCCTTCATTTCTTTTCACCCCTCTTTTCCTCTTTACTCTCCTTCTTCACCTCTCTCCATCTTCTCTCCTTCTCCTTCTCATCTTCCTTTACCTTTTCTTTCTCGCTCTCTCTTGGTGACAAGAATCATCTCCTCCATCTCCTAATCTCTTCAAATTTAAAATCCTTGTTAAGAGGTAAGAGTTAAACCTTTTTATTTTGTGTTTTGAGTTGCGTTAGAGTCAAAAGGACTCTTGGAGAAAACATAAATGTATATTCATTTCCTTTTTCCATGATTATTGTGATTAGGGTTTTGTTATTTGGGGATTTTGGGATCCTTTGAGCTAAAGAGTGTAGAAAGGTTTGGGAAGCTCTTATTAGAGGCAAGAATAAGCTTAATTTGGATTTGCATGTGGATAGTTAGCATTGATTCCAAGGAACTCACTCTCTCTCTATGCTTTTATCTTCTTAATAAATAGATGGGTTGATTGTTCTTATGGATTATGATTTATGGATTTGAATGGAAGGACTGTTTATCATGTAAATGGGAGCAAGAAGGCTCTAATATACAGGTTTTGTGGTGGAAGAAGTTGGGAAAATGGATGGGAGAATAAACTAGGAAAATTCTGAAATCAGGAATTCTGGGCAGTTCGTTCGAGCGAACTGGAGCATTCGCTTGAGCGAACCTCCATCTAAAGCACCTCGTCAAGTGGTTAAAAGGATCGCCCGAGCGAATACCTTTCTGGATGGGGTCCGTTCGAGCGAATATGGGTCCACTCCAGCGACCGCACCCCTGAAGCCATCGCTCAAGCGAACGAAATGGGTTGCATGAGCGACTAGACCTCTGGATGGGGTCCGCTCGAGCGAACTTGGTGTTGACACCAAAAAAGTCACTATGTCTCCTCAACATCAAGAAGCCACATGAAGCTGCATCCTGTTACAAACAAGCAATGCTACTTCAAGCATCAGATCTTGTCAGAATCAGATAAAAACTACAAGATCCTTCAAGATAGCCAAAAGAGGGGTACACCTGAAGTTTCAGGCCATTCCGACATCGTTTGGCCTAACTTCACTTCTCCGACAGCTAAACAAGCGCTCCTGGCGGCGACAGCATCGAAGACATTAAAACTTCGACCAGAGACTACGGGTGACTCTAAAATACCTCCAAAGGGCTTCATGCCAAATATCAAGTCAAACTGATAATGTTTGACCCTCCATCAACGCTCGAGCAGCAAAATCAAGCCTCCCGGCCGCGAGAACCACCGAAACCATCACTCATCAAACAAAACACATGAGTGGCTTCAACATGCTTCCAAAGGGCTGCACGTCGAATTTCAGGTCATTCCGACAACGTTTAACCAGGTTTCGACGCTCCGAAAGAAAATCAAGCCTACCGGCGGCGGAGCACCCCAGAACCATGACATCCAAATCGGAGCTAAGGGATCATCTCTACATGACTCCAATAGGCTCCCTGTCAAATTTCAATTCAATCGGACATCGTTTGACCGCATATCAAAGCTCGGCATCTTCCCCGCTGCAAAATCAAGTCAAGCATCGACGGGACCCCAAACGACTTCAAAACTCAAATAAAAGCCCATGGTTGGTCCTATCCACTATTCAGGAAGCTTCACCTCAATTTTCAGGTCATTCCGACATCGTTTGACCTAGTTTCTACTCTTGACGGAAAATCGGCTACAAAGTCTTCGCCTTTTCCAAAAAATGGGAAACTTTGTGCTCCGGTTTTGCGCGGGTTCTCGTCAAGTTTTCTCCAAGAAAGTCAAGTCAATAGTTGAGGAAAAATGTCAAGAAAAATACAGAATAAAAAAGGAACGAAAAAGAAGGAAAAACGGTCGAAAAATACACTCGGCAACCAAAGGGGCCAAAGCCCCATGGTCGTCGGCGACCCTGGAAATCCAGGTCGCCGGATTTCTCGCCGGAAAGCCCAATTTCCGATCCTTTTCGCGTTTCAAGTGTTCCTGCCTCTGTGATTTTCTGAAAATCCAATTTTTGATGCTTGAAAACAACTGATCTTCACCGACATCTCGGATCCGCCATCAAGAGCATGAAGTCATCATTGATCGCTCCAAGATCGCCAAACGGCTGACCAAGAAAGTACACTTTCTGTCCGACCAATCGTGAAATCGACAAGACAGATGTCGCCGCCCACCAACATCAATCAATGTCTGAAATTGCATCGCAATCTGACATCAAACAATGTGTGGATCCACCTACGATGATCACAAGATCAACCCCAAAGGACGCGGCGCGGCCCGTGACTCTTCACATGCCTTGGTGACCACTTAATGTCGTTAATTGACCCATTTATGATAACTTAATGCGGTCATTAACTCATTATTTTGGGCGGCCCAATCAGATTCAAGCATTCGGGAGTTACAAATCCAAGCAATCATGGCATTAAACCCATGAAACTCCCCTCATCATGAAGATTAAAGGCGATTAAATGCCGATTATCCTTCATCGGCCAATCACAAGCCAAGAAAAAGGAGTTACAAAATCAAGAAATAAAACTTGTAACTCCTCTCATCAATACCATCATTTCTCTCATCATGGCCATCAATGCTCATAAACACCTCATGGCTACAAAAAGCCTATAAAAGGAGGTCCATTCCAAAGAGAGATACACTTTTACACCTACCAAAAAATGATCAACTATCTACTTGAAGCCTGCACATTTGCATTCTCCCGGAGAAATCCTGACAAAGTCCTGCTGCTCTCCCGCAAGAGACACTACAAGGTGATCAAAGTCCCTTGGAGGGCCACCCCCCAAGGTTCTATTCTTCTACAACATCGCCTAAACGCAGCTTCTCAGCTCATTTACTCGGTTTTTCATTGGATATAGGACCTCCTCTTGGTCCTTGTCCTTTAAAAAACTGAGGTTGGAGCCAAGCCGAAGAATCGAAGTATCAAGAGTTTTCATTTGAAGGACGATGGCCAAGTCCATACATGACTTGCGACCGTCGATCTGAACGTGTTCCCACAATCTCTTGAGAAGTTAGATTCCTTTTCTTTCTTTTCTATTGTAATTTGTATTTTTTAAAGAGACAAACAAAAATCACAATTCTTGTCTTTCATATTTGATGAGATTTGTAAAATCACCTTTCACGACAAACAAACAAAAAACGCCTCCTACGGCATTCTAAAAAAAAAAAAACAAACTTGTCTCTTTTCTTAAATATTTATAGAATTTGAAAAGTTAGAAAGAATGATCGATTTCCTTTCTATTTGTGAAGGTGAATCTCCGGACCATCACCATTTCAAATTTCAAGTAGAATAGTAAATCTGGTATACCAGTAGGGCCGTATTTTATCTTTCCAACGCAACTGGCCTTGCATCAATTGGACTCTTATAGCCCAAGATATGAACTCTGAACCGAACAGGCCCTGTCTGCTGGAAAACTTCTGGACAGATTCCGACTTATGTATGTTAGCGCCGTTTCGCCTTCCAAATCTTCCGAACTGGGCTTTGGACTCTTCATAAAAGTTGTAGCCCTCTCTGTTAGATTTCCGAAGAGTCCAAGCTCACCAAATTTTGATGTTGGTAACCCAAGTTATAGCCAAAATACCACAAGAGCGCAATTCTGACTGGAATCTGACTTTGACTTCGGGAAATTTTTTTTTTTTTTTCAAAGAAGTTGACTTGATCTTTATCTCCACCAGTGAAAATCTTCATTTTCTTCAAATCTGACATAAAATTTAAATAACAACAATGAAGCCTAAAATTAACAAAAATAAAATAAAATTAGACTAAAGTTCAAATTTGAGAAGTGATAAAATATACTAAATTATGCAAGTCATCAAACACCCCCAAACTTAAAACTTTGTTTGTCCTCAAACAAAAAGAAAATAAAATAAAAGACCACTATAGACTATCAACTAGACCCCATAGAGATGTTTCATCACTCACCAGGCCATGATCTGAATTTAGATTTCATCACTAGTGTCTTACTCTTTTAACATCAAAGATAGCAGGAAAATCAATCAAAAATTTAGCAATTTGTCAAGCAAGAGTTAAGCGTTTACATCAACCTAAAGCCAAGTCCTTGAGTGTGTGTGTGTGAGATAGTCAATTTAACTCCAAACCACCTGCAAATTCAGATAAAAGTAAAACAACTAAAACCAGAAGAATTCTTTCAAAACTTAACCCCATAAGTCCAATTTTCAGAAATCCTCTCCACTAATGTAGTCAACACCAACATTAGAGATCAAAAGGTCTTTAATCAAGTTGTAATGACAGGCCAAAGGGTGAGGGTTAAGAAAGAAATGGATACGGAGAATCAAAGCAAACTGGGAAAATACTTGGTTGAAAGAACAATAAAAGAGATATCCACAAGATTCAAACCATAGCTCTTTCTCGACTATATGCTCATACTTGTGACATTATTGTTGCTGTAATCAATGAAGTAGTACCAAGTACACTTTTAACAAAACCTCAAGTGATCCACACTCTACTTATTGAATTTTCTCTATTTTTTTCTTTTCTTTTCTTTCATCTTTTTTTTTTTTACCATTTTTTTAACGCCTCCCTTCTTTTTCGTTCAACCACCTCAATATTTGTAACTTTTTCAAATTTTCAACCACTTCAACCTTTTTTGATTCTTGCAATTCACTTTTTTTTTTTTCACACTTCGATCAAACAGAGCAAACATAATGTGAATAATTTCCTTTGAACAAACTTTCTCTTTAAATGTAAATTTCCACCAAAGTATTTTCTCAAAATGTAAAGGTAAATTCATGGTTTTTCAGGTTTAGAACGGGAATGGTTTATGTAGTTAAAAGAACAAATAAAGGCTTATGTAAAGTAAGGCTCAAGGGGGTTCACTATGGGAATACACCATGCAATGATGGTATGATAATCAGGACGGCTAGGAAAGCTTTTTGGTTATCAAAAAAAATTGCCTAGATCATTTCTCTATTATTTGGTATCAACTAGGATTTCGCCTCAAGGATCCATCAATGGATTCTAGAGCAAAGCAAGATTGAACTTCCCTGACCCAGTTAATTCAACTCCTTCTCTTCATAAGCAAAATGGAATAAAGAAAAAGTGACTATGTGCTCAATTATTTTCAAAGACAAGGATTTAAATTGAAGTACCCACAAAACTCTGCCTGACATAATAGAAATTTTTGAAACTTTTTCTCAAAACCATCCTCAATCACAAATTTCAGTCATAGAGAATTCAATCATACTCAAATACATGCGTGGCAAGAGAATCCAACAACTCAAGACTTATAAAATCAAAGAAATTAAAAATAAACAACAATCAAGAAGACAAAATAACTATCGGAGTTTATTCCCCCAAACTTAAACTAAACAATGTCCTCATTGTAATTCAAAAGTGAGAAAGATTGAAGAAATGAAAGGAACTCCCTTGGTTTCATGGTGAATCAGCTGTAGTTTGCAATGTTCAGCTCTTTATTCATGCTAAATAAACCTGCATCAAAATCCAAATTATTCAAATAAATAAATAAATAAAAATAAAAGAATAAAAAAAAAATACTATGGGCTGCCTCCCATAAGCGCTTGTTTTAAAGTCTACAGCCAGACTTTTCAATCTTTATCGATTAGGATCTCCAAGAGGAATAAATGCACAGTTCCTCTCCACTTGTTCTCCATAATAGTGCTTCAATCTCTGGCTGTTAACTCTGAATATTTTCCCTGTCTTGTCCTTCAAGTCTATTGCTCCAAAAGAGGAAACTTTGTCAATTGTATAAGGACCTGTCCATCTTGATTTTAACTTACCCGGGAAGAGTTTGAGTCGTGAATTGAAGAGTAAAACTTGCTGTCCTGGAGTAAACTCACGCCTGAGAATCTGCTTGTCATGCCACTTCTTCGTCTGTTCTTTGTAGATCTTTGCATTTTCATAAGCATCGTTCCGGAACTCATCCATCTCATTCAATTGAAGAAGTCGCTTTTCCCCTGC